>JAMPIV010020304.1:165000-196165 GCA_024509875.1 Oreohelix idahoensis
ATGTGAATATTAATGTGAAAATTGCTTTTGGATGTCCAAGTCATTTGAGGCTGGCAACTTAAGCATATAGAATGATGATTTCATGAACAACCACTGCCAGGGCGGGTGACTGCTTTATTGCGAGTTTCTTATAAAGAACCAAAAACAGAGGTAGTCCCAAGTTCCATATTGAGCAGGGAGGAAATGATGAAAGAAATGATGTACATACTTGTTATATTATTAACCTTTTCAACCAGTGTAAATGTAAAACATATTCATTCTAAGTGTAATGAAAGTTTCAACCTTTTCAATCAGTGTAAATGTAAAACATATTCACTCTAACTGTAATACAAGTTTACAACCTTTTCAACTGATGCAAATGTAAATATATTCAAACTATATTGTTATTAAATACAAAACTAGACTCGATCGATCTAGTCACCTATCTGCGAAGAACCAAAACACCAGCGGGAGCAGAAACCCCAGCAGTTAAGTGTACAAAATAAAGCTGCCAATTGAAACTTCCTCTTATATTAATCCCCATTAACACCATATGATGATGACCAATTTTTGTTAAAGAATTATTCAATTTTTAATACCAGTTAAAACCTAATTGATTATTAAATTTGTTATTTATATCTATCCAAATTTAAAGTTGATTTAATCATTTTGAATGTGTTGTATCCGTATGTCTCAGATAATTTCTTAAATACATGTAAACAGAGCTAAATAATAATTAGAGGAAATTCGGTGAATTAACTCAGCTGGGGGCTTGAACAAGCTAACGAATCATAAGATAATCTTATCCTTCACAAAAGTTGGCGGCAGGTACTAGAGTTAACGTGTTCAGCCAGTGCAGCATTGTTCTCGTTTTTCTGAATATCTTGTGAATAGTCCCTGGAGGTAGAAGCATCATTATCCTTCTACCTACAACTCTGCCAAGAGTAATCTTGAGCGAAGGTAGACACCTTTGAAGACCCACATCAGTTACTCTTGAGTTTTTGCCACTGTTGGACCACTACCGCAGAGCTAAGGGGAGGCAAACGTGACAAGCGCATATATTAAAAAACAACAAACAAACAAAAAAAACAACAAAAGCACACGCAATTAGTTACTGTGCTCTGATTTACAGTATGGACTAGCTCAGTGCTTTGTAAAGTGTTAGAGGTTCCGTACCCCTCTACATCATCTTACGAGGTCTCGTTCGCCAGTACTTCTAGCTCGCGATGTAAGTCAGAAATGTGAGAAAGAGATAAAAGTAGGTTTTGACAAAATGTTATTTACTCGAAATGGGAATAAAATTCAATATTTAATTCACGTGGTCACTGTATGAGACATTTTGTACAAATGAGTTCTGTGTATTATATAGTGTTTATGATGATTCACCTTCTAAAACATCTACCATGTCTCACACCCCCAGAAGGCGGGTCTTGCATCCCCAGGGAGTGCATGCGCCCTAGTTAAAGAAACACTGCAACAGATAATTAGGGATTGTGTTGCCAATATGCAGGTGGCGTAATTTCAACATAGATTTATTTACAATTACCGACACCCCTAATTATAATCTGTCAGAGTTGAATAAGATCATTTTCAAATTAAGACTTAAAGGTCTTTTATATTTGAACATGCGCCCAATATTATCGACTATATTGAACGGGACGCGCCTCGCCAAAACGAGGCAAATTTTAATTTTTTTTTGTTTGTTTTAAATTGAATAAGATATTTTTTATCTATTAATTAAAATAATACCTGATCCTCAATTTCGCTCCTGTTACCTGTTACTCTTTCTTCTTCTTCTTCTTCTTCTTCTTCTTCTTCTTCTTCTTCTTCTTCTTCTTCTTCTTCTTTTTCTTCTTCTTCTTCTTCTTCGTTCGCCATCAAATAACCACGTCTATCTCTTTTATAAAGCTGGCAGTCCGTCTTAGGCTTCTGTGGCGGTATTGTGGCCCGTTTAAATATCTCTTGTGATTCGCTCACTAATTGTGGCGAAGGTGAGATAAGTAATTACTAGTCTCTGTCATGATTTGATGAAATGTCTGACACTTTGGTCTGAGTGGTCTGCCCTGTTTTTCATTCTATTTCTTGGCTACGCCCACTTTTCTGTCTTATAGCTCTTAATAAGCCCTAATGCTGTCATTAGTCCCGTCAATCTTGAATGGGTCAGGCTAAGTCCACCCCTTTGCACGTGGAGATGGCCGCAGTTTTGCCAAAGTTCTTTTATTTAGCGATTCTTGGGGGAACGGCATGTACCCTTTCCCTTTGATTCATAGGGGACACAGGGAATTCTCTGCCCTTTATTTTATGCCGTCCTCGGTTTCATCTCGAATGCAAGTCGCTCGTAGAACGGGAAAAAAGTTGCAATATTGCGTTTTTCTCCCGTCTCGTGAGGCGGCCGGGGAAGCTCTCCCGTGGGGTCTTACGTCTGGTTTGTTCCATCTCGAGCGGGCTGGAGAAACGCTCGTTGAACACCTGCAGACTCTTTCTTACTATTTAAGCTAGGCGTCCATAACACTCTTTACCATTTGTCTCTACGAAGATCCTTGCTACCTAGCAAAACGTTATTCAGTTGACAGCTAAGAGGAATAGGAGTTCTAGTGTGGAAATTGATGCCTTGCTTGGTTAGCACACCAGTTTTTTTTAAGCTAATTTATTGGGGTTCTAGTTTAATCATATAGAGTCGATATCCCGTGTTACTTTATTTCATCTTGAATATATTTTTTCTTAAAGTAAAGAAATGTTGTGTGACCGCGAGTTCTGATTTTTGTTAAGCACGATACCAATTTAAAATCCGCTAAGAGTTTACGCCAAGAGGGGATTTTTCGTGAGACAGAAGTGTGAGCTGATGTATATTTTAATTGACCGAAGTTTTTCATTTTGACATGTGTATAAAAAATTCTGTAAAGACTTTCGCTACATGCTATATTGGGTTTGAGTGCACAGCTATTTTATAATTTCATCCAGTGGCAATTCTAATGTTGGGTAAATATAAATTGGGCCCTCACTATATTTACATTTCGGTATTTCTCCCAGTTTATAATTTACATGTAATGGTTGGATGCTTAATGTTTAAGTTTCGTATTTTACAATAGTGGGTAGGGGCACTAGGAAGTGTAAATATTTTAGCCTTTAGACGCCGCGGCGCGATCGTCGCTCGCGCGTCTTGGAGAGAGATTCACGCATGGCTGAGTTTACCTGTGTCAATAGTTAGGAAGCAGAGCGGAGGGGGAAATACGGTGGTGTGTTGTGATTTTGTATCAAAAGAAGGTGGGGTGTGTTTTGGTCTAGCGAAAGAATATACCGTGGATTTTGTTTATAAACGTTAGAGATGGCTGTACAGTGGTTAACAAGGTTTTCTTCTTCTTCCTCGTTCGTCCTGAAAAGGACGTTGGTTGCGTTGTGTCTGTTTACAGCGAAGCTGCGCCTTTCGGCCGACACATTCGACTTCAGCACGGCATTTTTGGGGACCGGGTTTGCTTTCCCTCTTCGATCCCTACTCTTTCAGCCAGACTGCAGTGATGCAGCCTGTTTCCAGGACCACCACTTGGAGGTGGAGTAGGGTCTTGGTCAGCTCTGGTTCGCTGACCCTGACGGAAGCAGTCAAGCTATGGGTCGCTGACTGCATTCTCTGTTGCTGCGTATTTGGGTTCTAATAAGGTTTTTACATGTTTATAGTTTTAAGAGAGTTGTCACAATCCTGTAATTTGTGCTTTCTGTCTCTTACTCGTATTTTGGGGCACCTTACGTCGTCATGGGCCCACTTGGCATTTGCTGGATATTTATTTAGTCGTTCCCCTTCTACCGTGAGGTGTAGAGGTTTGGAAGAGAGAGCGCCAGACTATCCTATCGGCTGTCTTCCTTCTGGCCTGGTTCCATTCTAGTCCTCGGTCCTTCAAAGATTTCTAATGTTGTCCTCCCAGCTGACTCTGGGTCGTCCTCGGGGTCTGGATCCTTGGCTCTTTGTTTCCCATGCTTGTCGTGGTATCCGATCTTCTCCCATTCTGTAGACATGGCCAAACCATCTTAATTGGGACTGTTCTACTTGGGTCTGTAAGGGGTAGGATTTAAGGCCTTGACGTATCGTCTGGTTGCGTACCATTTCTCTTCTTGTTACTTCAACCACCTTCCTCAGATACCTCATTTCTGAGGTTTGGATCTGGCTTTTATGGGTTGTAGTCATTGCCCATGACTCGCATCCATATGTCAAGACTGGGACATAGGTGGAGCAGTATACAGCCATCTTCGTTTTCTTACCAACCTCTCTCTTGCTGAGGAATCCTCGATTTATGGCCTGAAAAAGTCTCCCAGCTGCTGCTTTTCGAGTGGCCAACTCTTCTTTGATGCCTCCCTTTCGGTCTATAATAGCTCCGAGGTATTTAAAGTGGTCGATCTGCTCCAGGACCTGTTCTCCCAGCTTAATCTGATGTCTTCT
Organism: Oreohelix idahoensis; assembly: GCA_024509875.1. NCBI lineage: Eukaryota > Metazoa > Mollusca > Gastropoda > Stylommatophora > Oreohelicidae > Oreohelix > Oreohelix idahoensis. The sequence continues at coordinate 169,409 of JAMPIV010020304.1, forward strand.
TTCTTCTCGTGATATCACCATGGATTTTGTTTTAGAGCTGCTTATGACCATCCCTCTCTTCTCCAGCTCTTCCTTCCAGACTTGCAGGTTGGATTGGAGATGTGCCTCTGATTTAGCAATCAGGGCAACATCATCAGCAAATGCCAGCTCCGAAATATAGACCTGTCTCATCTTCCAGTATCCCACTGAATACTTTCTTGTTCTCTCCTTACATGCCTTGATGACATCGTCCATAAGGAGTATGAAGAGGTAAGGTGATAGGATATCACCTTGTCTTACACCAGTGGTGGTCCTGAACTCTTCTGACTTATGGTTTGCTGTCCTCACATAATTTCTGCAAGACTTGTAGAAGCTCTGTTTAGCATGAATCAGAGGTGCTGGAATATTCTTCCTTGCCAAACAGTCCCAAAGTTTGCTCCAGGGGGCCCTGTCAAACGCCTTTTCCAGATCTGTGAAACAAAGATGCATCTCACTCTTATACTCAAGGGCCTTTTCACTCAGCTGTCTGAGTGTGAAAATTAGGTCTTGAGTACTTTGGTTTGCTCGGAATCCGCACTGGACCTCATCCAATTGTGGCTCAGCTAGGCGTCGGAGTCTCTGCTCTAGGATTCTAGAGTAGATTTTACCACGGACACTGAGAAGGGATATGCCTCTATGGTTTCCACACTGTCGATTGTCACCCTTTTTGAAAATTGGTGTTATGATGGCAATCTCCCAATCCTTTGGTATGGTCTTGTTGTACCACGCTGCCTGTAAAACCCTTAAGAGTAATAGGTCGCCTGATGCTCCCATGAACTTAACCATTTCTGGTGTTATACCATCATGCCCTGCTGCTTTGCCCATCTTGATTTTCTCCAGTGCTGCCTTCAGTTCTTCCATCTTTATGTCATCTTCACCATCATTGGTTTTCTCTTCTGTGCTAGTGTTTATGATTTCTGATGCTTCACCATGCTCACTATCCAGGAGTTCTGAGAAATATTCTTTCCATCTTTCCATTACTTCCTTCGGGGCAGTAAGCAATTTGCCTTGCTTGTCCTTTATAAATTTGAGAGGGCATTGTTTTTCCTTCCTCGTGTTCTTTAGGGTCTTATATAACAATTTCTGGTTTTCTTGCGCATCTTTTTCTAGCTTTTCTCCAAATTCTTCCCAGTACTTCTGTTTTGCTGCTAGCACTTTGTTCTTTGCTTCTGTTCTGAGTGTCACATATTCTCTATATTTTTCCATTTGCCCTGTTGTGTTTTTAGCTCTTAAGTATTGTTTCCATGCCATTTTCTTCTCTCTTATTTTCTCTTTGACTTCCTCTGTCCACCAAGGTGTCCTCTTTCTCTTGTTCCCAAGTCGGACTTCACCGCATGCTTCTGCAGCAGCTGTCTTTATGATATCCTTGAATTTAATCTAGAGGGTTTCCAAGTCATCAGGTCGTTCTTCTGTGTTGCTCACCGCTGCAGCAATAAGCCCCTGATATCTGGTCTTAATTTCTGGCTCTCTCAGCTTGTAGGTCCTAATGCTCATTTCTCCTGCTCGTTTACTTGGTTTCTTGCGTGATGTTGGGCAGTTCCTAGGCTGAGCAACTCTTTCAGTTGTTCTTTTGATTGTTAGCAGGTAGTGATCACTTCCAATCTCTGGCCCCCTCCAGACTCTAGCATCTCGGACATATTTGAATGAGCTTCTCCGAACAGTTTCATAGTCGATCACTGACTTCTCATTCTTTGTTGGTTCACATCTAGTGTGTGCATGTATGCGCTTATGGGGGAACTTTGTGTTTGTAATGATCAGATTCTGCTCACTGCAGAATCTAAGGAGTCGCTTTCCATTGTCATTGAGAGTATCTTCTCCATATCTTCCGATAACTCCACCCCATCTAGCGTGGTCATTTCCAACTCTGGCATTAAAATCTCCGAGCATGATAACTTCATCTAGGCAGTCATCCACTGTCCTTTGAAGCAACTCGGAGAATTCCTCCTTGACCTCTGCTCTCTCATCCTCATTTGGCCCATACACTATGACCAGGTTGACTATGGTTTCTCCTTCTTTTAGTTTAACAACCATAATGCGCTCCGAGACAAAGTTCCATCCCTTGATACTATCTTTTTGATTTTGGGCCACAATGCAACCCAAGCCCCCTTTAGCTCTTTCAGATATGGGTACACCACTGTAGAGCAGCGTGTTGCCATCGAGATCCATGACTCCTTGTCCTTTTTTCTTTGTTTCCGTTATAGCCAGGATTTCTAGTTTTGCTTTCCTCATCTTTTCCACCAGCTCCTCTTCCTTCCCATTTATACTTCTTGTGTTCCAAGTTCCATAAGTCGTAGTCCGTTCCAGTTCGTCGCCTTTAGAATCAGTCCAGTTTTCTCTCTTGTATTGCTCGTAATCGTGATTTAAAGCAAACAGGTGATTGGCCTGTTGTGCCTTTGCATGGTAGAGGGGCTGCCTCCTTACGGCCTCCATGCAGGCTGCTCTCCTCCTTTTTCATCCGGGCTTGGGACCGGCATAGGCGGAGTTATATATATATATATATATATATATATATATATATATATATATATATATATATATATATATCGTCAGTGCCTGCGGGTTGCCACCTTTGCCCCCGAGTCGTGTCGGCAACCCTGTCAGACCTATTGACAGCCAGTAAACCCGGAGAAGATTTGGCGGATTTTGCAGATAATCGTCACCTTGCCAGTAATAGGCACCTGCCTGAAGTTCAAGTCCTCTTTAGCCAACAAGAAGAGGCGCATCCCTTGGGGCACTCATATATATTCGTTTTTCCAGCAGTGGTTATTAGTGTTCTGATAACACGTCAACAACCAAAATGTACCAGAAATGAAAATAGCTGATCTTAACTAATTTTGGTGTGCTGAAAACGAAAATGGCATTTAAAAATGTTGATTGGCTCTAGTTTTCAAGATATATGCTACTAGTTTATTTAATTACGGTCAATTTATATATATGACGCACCTGTTGTGGGCGATTGCATAATTTTTTCTAATGACCAATAAAAATGTAACTAGAAGTTGATGATGCAATCCTACCTATGATTACATCACCTTTGTGTATAAATATCTTATCTCTGATAAAATTTTGCCATTAGTTAGTGCATTTGTCCTTATCAAAAGTATCGTAGTTAGAAATGCCTAGGACATGTGTGAACAGTGCTAATAATTTTTGTTATATATGTGGTGAGGTGACATTTCTATCACAAAAACGAAATATAACTAAAGTGATTAAGGCGGCGTACAGTTTGTATTTTGGCTGCAGAATAGGAGATCAAGATAAGAGCTGGGTGCCACACATATGCTGCAATACATGTGCAGCACATCTTAAACTGTGGTTGACTGGCAAAAGGCAAGCTATGCTTTTTTGCAGTCCCAATGATTTGGAGAGTGCCCACTGATCATCTCAACAACTGTTACTTTTGCATGGTCCCTCAAATTGGGAAAGGCATATCAAAGAAGAAAAAATGGACTCTGGAATATCTAAACATCCCCTCTGCAATACGTCCGGTACCACATGGCGATGACCTACCAGTTCCCAAAGTGCCAGGATCATTTTCAGCTGCTTCCACTGATGAAGAAGAGGACATTGATGGTCCTGAACCATCAACCTTAAGCGACCCAGATTTTGAGCAAACTACATCCACTAAACCACACTTAATAACCTAAGGTGAACTGAATGATCTTGTAAGAGATCTCAGTTTACCGAAGAACATCATCATTGGTCACTTTGCGGTGACTTAAAAGTGGTCGCTCTTTTGCTTGGACTACAGGGTGGATACACCAAGTACTGTTGCTTTCTCTGTGAGTGGGATAGCCGTGCACATAGTGACCATTACATCAGAAGACATTGTCAGGCAGTCATTGCAGCCTGGCAGTAAGAACGTTGAGAACCCAGCACTTGTCGACACCAGCAAGATTTTGTTGCCACCCTTGCACATTAAGCTGGGTCTCATGAAAAACGTTGTCAAGGCAATGGAGAAAACAGATGAGGCTTTCAAACCTCATCAGAAAATTTCCAAGACTGAGTGAAGCTAAAATAAGAGAGGGAGTATTTGTTGGTCCGCAAATTCGAAAACTTCTTCATGATGACGAGTTTCTTTGCGTGTTGCATGGCAAGGAAAAAGCAGCATGGCTAGCATTTAAGTCAGTGGTGGACAATTTTCTTGGAAACAACAGATCTGATAATTACAATGAAATTGTAGAAAATCTCCCTCTGAAGTATAAGAGTCTTGGCTGCAACATGTCTTTGAAAATTCATTTTCTGGATTCTCATCTGGATTTCTTTACGTCAAACTGTAGAGCGGTCAGTGATGAGCATGGTGAACGATTTCACCAGGACATTGCTACTATGGAGACTAGGTATCAAGGCAATTGGAGCCCTTCAATGCTTGCTGATTACTGTTGGACTGTGACAAGAGACACCTCATCGATTGACTACAAGAAGAAAGCAAAGAGAGCTCGAACAGCGACTGAATAATGACGGAATGGGTTCAAATGTGCCTTTTTAAAACATGATATGTGAACTTTAAATAATGTTTTTATTTTTTCTATCATTTTATGTTGAAATATCAATTAATTGAGTATGTAACCACAATTTTTATAATGCTAAAGTAGAAAGACTAGCTGTTCACCCCAGAGAATTAAACAAGCATCCATTATTTGTATTACTGTAATGTAAATTCATCATTTTAAAAAAACCAGAGCCAATTGGTGAATTTCATTACGATATTTGAAATCAGCATGTCAAAATCAATAAGAAATGGTATATTTAATTTCTGGTACAAATAACTTTTGAAAATTTGTTGACTAGTGTAATTGGATTTAGCCGTAGGTGCAGTTAATGTGCACTCGTGTTGTCTCCTTCACCCGCGCTTTGGAAAGTGGGTGTGCGATTAGATTTATTTAACAGCTGTTCAACGCGGAGCTTATCTCCACCTCAATTGGATATAAAATTAGGAGGAATAGTGTTGTGTAGTTTTTCCCAGCGCGGATTTATAGCTACATTACAGGCAGCTTCCCTTAAGGAAGCTGGGGGCCTAACCCCGTTTAAGTTAACAATCCTGGTGTGAGAAAGTGTACGGGCGTTGGTAGTTTGGAGTGAGACGTGTGCTGGTGTGATTATTGAAATATTGGGGTTATTTTTCTATGTTGTGATATTGTGAGCCATTAGCCTTCAAAGATCGTGAAGGCATTGTTTATTTTTCTTTGATTCATGTTGTGGTTTCCTTTAATAAACATATTTATATGTGATCCGTGGTCAGGATCTCTTCTCTTATAACTGTCACTTGATGTTACTGTGTGTCCTTACTGTAGTAGATTATTCTATTTAGGATTTGGAGGACGGGTGAGAGATTGACATATTAAACACAGTCGGAGCATGGTGGAGATGTAACCCTTTAGAGATCAGCACATATCTCACTACTCTCCAAAGTCATATCTCTCCCCATAATTTCATTAGTGATTATACTTTCACATTACTCATTCATATTCTGTCTACACTCAGACATTCTCTATTTTCCATACTCGCGACAATCTCCTATAAGTAGTAGATAATATAGGAGATAATAACAGATAACTCAATAGTTCTCCAAGAAAAATTTCTCTAAATAGAAGTTTAGGCTCGTGAAAGGAGTAAGAAATGCCTGGCGGAAACTATGGGACAGAACTTAGAGAAAGCGATGGGCACAGATAATGAAGATGTCATAAATTTATTTTGAGAGAAAGAGTCTTAGAAATAGTGGTCCGGTTTAGAGTGGAGAATGGTGGTGAAAAGCTCAGTGATAGAAAATGTAGAGAGTAAATAGTTGCTTCACAGAGTGCTGGGGAGAGTAAAGACAGACTTATTTACGACAAATCGTTTCTCTCAATCTTCTCTTCAGACTATTATCATAAGTACAGAAAATACAACTAACAAGGTGAGGGGGGGGGGGGGAGAAGATTGGTATCGACTAAGCCCTTCCCGCTTGTATTAGACAAAGATAAACCCAGTCCAAAGATAGATAATTATCAGGAACATAGGTAATGTAACCTAACAGTGAAGTTAATTACTCTGAAAGAGGGGTTACAATATTAGGTATGGGTGGTAGAAAATCCTTTTATTCCCAATTTCCCTTTACTAAGCAAATGAAAAGGAGGGGGGGGTAAACAGCGTTAACAAAATATCCCAATTAAAGGAACAATGCAGGGTATACTGAAAATGTATTACCCGGTAGGCAAAGTAACAAATGGTTTTTCAAACAAATTAAAATCTCCTGTCATTCATGCATGCGCGTGAGGATCCACACTCATATATTCACACACACTTACCGATTGCAGCATCAGACAATCCATAGAATTATATAAACAGAAATTACACTCTTGACATGTGAAAATATCTAGTACTTCGATGTCCCGCCCCAGATGTTGCGAGGTTTGCTGATAGCAAATATTCCCACTTATCGCCGGACTTGAAGCCTAAGAGTTCTTATGTTTTATTATATAAAAAGGAGTCTATGGGATGGCACTGACACAGTTCGATACAGGGGTGAAAATGAAGTGGTGGTAAATTTCCTTCAATGCGTGATGATAGCAACTGTCCGGTAAAGTTTTTAATCCAGTGAGGAAAAACTAGGCTCAGTCACAGTCTGGTAAATCGGTACTCTCTCACAACAGAGCAGTAAATAAAATATCGCTACTGGCACTGTTCATCTTCCAGTTTATCTCACAGATTGAAATTTAATTTGATGATTTATTTAAATGTTCTTGGGTACGCTTTCTTTCATGTAATTATGATAGCTAGGTCGCATCGGGCCGCCACAAGATTAAATTTAAAAAAAATGTTTCATCAATATGTCTGGAAGTTTAAGAACCGAGTCTGAAACTCTCTCTGTATGATTTCTTTATGCTGGGATTGCAAAGGTGATCATTCTATAGAAAAAGATAGAAAACCCATGACAACATAATCATACCTCAAAAATCAAATAATATTCTAACGCGCGATAAATTTACCGTTAAGGCTATTATATACACTCGCGTATTTAATTATGTATTTAAGAAAACACATCACGAGTCTAATGGTTAAAATACACATCTATATATATAGGACTTAACTAAATTTATTAATTATAAATTCCTTCGCGACTTTAAAAGTTACTTTAACATTAAAGCATCTATTATTTTTGGAAATATTATAATAGATATATCCTTAAATTTACCACTGGAACTTTTGGGATGAGTTTAATTTAATAGATTTAAATAAACACAAAATCCAGCGAAATAAATTGAAAGCACTAGACCACTGATCCTTTAACAAATATATTATACCGTGCACAGAAACAGAAATCACTCCAATGTAGCCACCAAGTCAGATGAAAATCTAGTAGAATTTCTACTATAGCTAGTGAATCTTAAATCTCTGGCGACCGAATGATAACATGGCTTTCTACGTGGTCTGTATATATCTAGCTGAAATGCAAGATTGGTGGGACATGAGAAAATTGACACCTTTTTAGATCTCAGGAGACTTTTGGGGATCTGACCGCCAGACTAAAGAGAGAAGCCGCCCCTGGTCTGACGTATCTCCGCTCGCTGCTTGCGTGTCGGCTTTCCCGTCAGCTCCCACTGCGATCGGTTTCGTGTTTAACACCGAGATGCGAAATACCGGCAGGAAACTTGTGTCGCTCGTTTCAGGGACCACTACTGCCTTTGATAGCGCCGATAGTCTTTCCTGAGATCCCTCAGTCTGTTTGATCGTGTGCCGCTACTTTCTGTTTGATTCTGGCACCGCCCCCACTGGGCCAAGTTAATGAAAATACTGCATATGATTGCTCAAGAGATGTCCGTGGGCGTGATTTAATCTCTCCTTAAATCAATGCGATGACCAGAATGTACGGTAGATAAACTGTCCACATATTAATCAGCAAACGTGTTGACCATCTGCGTGGAACGGTTGCATAGCTAATGAGTCCAGGTGAAAAAAATCCCGTTTGACGAAAAGTTACCACAATATTCGGGGGCACTGATGCTATACGAAGGAGTCGTTACAAAGGGTCGTACTATATCATCCAACACTTCAGGGTCATTCAGGGTCAGCTGAGTTCGTCTGTCACAGAAGAATAGATGTCTGCTCCAGATATTTATCTCTGCCACTACTGTCCTGAATTATCTGTGACCACTGAAAGTCAAAATAGATCTGATCCGACAATTATGTCTGATAGAGTGGGACTCGACGATGCCCCTTCCTGACGTATAGTCGAGGATTAGAATACAGTGGAAGATAAGGTATAGGTGTAAGGATAGGTGAAGTGAATTCTAATAATAAGAGTGTATAACTACTGGTCGCAACGTACTTGTTACAACATTGAAGTATGAATTGAACAATACTCTGCAACATATTCCCGCTATGCCTCAATGGGCGTGTAACGGGATCCTTTACCTTACCTTTTACCCATATTATATAAATATAACGAATAGCATTTATTACATAGATTTTTGTTCAACACTCTGAGATAATAGAATAATCTAAATTCAAACAAGTGATCTTGCTACACATCAAATCAAACAAATGTATTAATGAGTTGTTACATTTAATTAGATCATCCTAGACAGGGGTTGTTGAGTGATAATTTTGTTAATTTTAGAGAAATGTAATTACAAAGTCTTATACAGAGTTAAACTTTGCATTTAAACCAGAATACAAATAGCCGTGAATTGATTTTCTGTCCCTTAGGACTTATCTGTGCGTGGCTGATCCTTTCTTAGTGTATTGCCAAAGGGTTGGGGTGACTCTCTTTTTCTATAAACCCCTCAGTCTGTTTCCACGATGGACTATCGGGACACTGTGTTTGCCTTCCTTGACAATGTGCTAAGAACACCAGCTTCTGATGCCAACAGAGACTGTAAATAAAATATAGATAACTGGGAACCTGTTAGAAATGTAACTATACATCAGAGATATGTCTCGTCCCCCGTTAGTGATTACCCCTGTCTCAGAGTTTAGTGGGCGTATTACTTTTATCAGTTTTATCCCATATAATAATAATAATAAATTCTTTAAGCACCAAACACGGCGCATAAGGCAGAAACCAGTGCTCTCCAGGTTGTTCGTTGTGACGCCACTCCTCTTAGCTCTTGCACATTGTTTAATCCCAACGTTCTTCCTTCTCTTATTATTGTTCTTCTGAGTGTTTCTTTTGGTCTTCCTTTTTTCCTCTTACCCTCAGGAACCCAAGTGAGCGCCTGTAGTGGTATTCTGTTGTTTTGCATTCGTAGGACATGACCGATATATGACCATCGTCTTTTCCTTATATAGTCGGAGACATATTTCTGCCTAGAGTCTTCTCTTATTTGTCGATTAGTCTTGAATTCTTTCCAACTGATGTTCATGAGTTTTCTAAGACATTTGTTTTCGAATGTATTCAGCTTGTTCTCCAATGATTTTGTTATTTTCCAACTCTCACAGCCGTATGTTAACACTGAGATAACATTTGAATTAAACAGACGAAGCTTGGTATGTATATTCAATGATCGTAATTTCCAAATGTTAGATAATCTATTGAAGGCGCTAGCTGCCAAAGCAATTCTAGTATGGATTTCTCTGTCACCATCCTGACATTTTACTGCCTAAATAATTGAAACTTTCAACTTTCTGTAGTTTTTCCCCGTTCAAGATGATATCAAAGGTCTCGTTAGAAAAGTTCATAGCTTTAGTTTTAGAGGCATTTATTTGGAGATCTATTTTAACCGAGAGATGACACAAATTATTTATTGCTTCTTGGGATTGTCTTGGTGTTGAACTTAAGAATGCTACATCATCTGCGAAATCCAGGTCCCCCAGGAATTTTCCATTTGTCCATTTTATACCCAATTGTTCATTGTGGGTATAGTTTCTCATAACCCAATCAATAGCTATTCCAAAAAGTAGTGGTGACATAATACAGCCTTGTTTAACCCCTGTTTCTACTGTAAACCATTCTGTATTCCCTTTATTTGTTCTAACACAACATCTTGCATTGTCATATACTGTCCGCCAAATGTTAGGACATAAAAAAAAAAAAAAACGTCTGACAGTTTCTGGCGCAATTGAAAATTGTCGCACAAAAAAGCCTTGTAGGGTTCCTATTGTCAGAAAACCTTTATATAAATATAAAAGGTCAAAACGACATAGACATAAGGCAAAGGTCACAATACACATTTCGTAACCAGAAATACATATCATCATTAATATACACACTATATACAAATTACATAACTCACCTCTTTGTTGAGCTCAGAACTTCCCAGAACTTGCTTTCTGGTCGGCGTTACCAGAGATGGCCTTTCTATAGTTATTTCTTCTGAAGAAGCTTTCAGAATCTGTACTTCTCTTGCGCAAATTTTTTAGCTAGGAATGCACTAGATAATTAACTAGTGTTTTAGAATTTGCTATGGCCAAAGCTTACAAAACTGATTTTATAGCTACTCTGACTTTCGCTCTGGTGACATGAGCTATCGGAGGCAGTAGCTGAGAGTGCTGGAATATTGTATGTACTGTATTTTTATGTGGCTTCTGTGAGATCGTCTGGTGTCTTCATGTCTGCTACAAAAAATGAGATGTTTCATCATTCCCTGAACTAGAAACTTAAGACACATAATTGAGTCTGATCTTACCCGACTTAGGCTGGAAATCTGATATTTTTATCCTCACACCTGTACATTGAGTTTTGTCCAGGTAGCCTGGGCAAGGTACCGCCCACTAACTCGAATGCTAAATTACTTGCGTGGGAAGGGCGACATAATTGAAGTGACCGTGATAGAGAGAAAACTTAGGGAACGGTAATAGAGAGAAGGAAAAACCAAAACCATTAAACCAAGGAAAAATAATGCACGAAAACATTCCGTCACATATTCTCTGGTCACCATACAGTTTCTCCTTTAAACTTTTATAACACATAAAGAAGGGAAACCCGAGGCCTGTAAACAGTAAATAAATATTAGACAAACATAAAGGTATGTTTTCAGACACTCGCAAGTTTGTCTAATATTTATTTACAGTCTCTCCTTTAGCTGTGATGGAGAAGGTCACGCTGCCACCCACCTCCTCTCATGTAGCCGACAGTTTTGGAGTATGTATTCTACTGTTTGTTTGTCCTGCCCCACATGTGGACATATCTGTCTGTTTGTCCCGCCCCACATGTGGACATATCTGTCTGTTTGTCCCGCCCCATATGTGGACATATCTGTCTGTTTGTCCCGTCCCACATGTGGACATATCTGTTTGTCCTGCCCCACATGTGGACATATCTGTCTGTTTGTCCTGCCCCACATGTGGACATATATGTTTGTTTGTCCTGCCCCACATGTGGACATATCTGTCTGTTTGTCCTGTCCCACATGTGGACATATCTGTTTATTTGTCCTGCCCCACATGTGGACATATCTGTCTGTTTGTCCTGCCCCACATGTGGACATATCTGTCTGTTTGTCCCGCCCCACATGTGGGCATATCTGTCTATTTGTCCCGCCCCACATGTGGACATATATGTTTGTCCTGCCCCACATGTGGACATATCTGTCTGTTTGTCCTGCCCCACATGTGTACATATCTGTCTGTTTGTCCCGCCCCACATGTGGACATATCTGTTTGTCCTGCCCCACATGTGGACATATCTGTCTGTTTGTCCTGCCCCACATGTGGACATATCTGTTTGTCATGCCCTACATGTGGACATATCTGTCTGTCCGATTTTCAATTTGGTGTGTAGATGGTACGTCAATTACACACTCATAGAACTAAGTAAAAAATAATAAATAAATAAAGCGCTTCATAGGCTATAATCAGGAAAAGAAAAATGATTTTATTTGTATGAATCATCTGCCCCAGCAACCTTGCCACTTACAACAAACAAATAAAAAGAAACACAAATATTTATATGGAAATGACAATAGCAAAAACATGGACGTCTCCTTGCGTTTCCAACTCTCATTAAGGGAGGCAAGAAGCAAAGATTATTGGAAACAAATGAATGCTAAAAAGTCACGCATTTTCTGCAAAAAGATATATTTACGTTTTATTGTTATTTCATTTACCTTCATCCTCTAAGCTTGACCCAATCACCAGCTAATTTGTTACCATACGGTTGCTCTGGTGTTGTGTTTCAGGCAAGCGGCCTTTCTCCATTATACTGTGACTCCATTTAACTATAGAAGACATTAGGTCATTGTGACATATTATGATAATAGCTTTCATATATCTATTTCATTATCTTCATTTTTCTTTTTCACCTACGCACGTTTGTTAACATAAAACCCTCCTACACTCAGAGATCTGTCTCTTTTTCTAATTTAGCACGCCTATTTTATTTTCTGTTCTCTATTTCCTTAGGAATGTTTACAAACAGACCTATTTAGCTAACGTTGAGCCGGTTACCTGTAATTAAACGCCAGCGATTGAAAATCGTCGTAATAAGATCAAACAGAGTGAGACGGAACGCGTAGGAAAGGGGCGACTATTTCATAGAGTCGTAAATTTTGGCTCAAGGGTAGATAAGCTAATGATAGTTGTAACGTATTTTTCGTTAGGAAGTGATCAGGGGAAATAATTTGTGTAGAAGGAGCAGATAATGTGGAACCAAGGGGAGACATTTTCTATTACCTTCCCCTGAATCCGTTCGTGTCATAGGTAATTAAACACGGTGAGAATCGCCACATCAAAGGAAGGGCTTCGCTTGATTGCAGAGTCTGCAAGCGGCAAAAGCGTGAAAATTTCCTCAGATTCGCAGATCGAACGAGGAAAAGCCCGAGATCTGAGTGAAGGTGTCATATCTAGCAAGTACGAGCGATTTTTTGGAGATTTAATATATATTCTCCAGCTTTTAAAATCCATTAGTCAGTACTCCTCAGATTTTAAAGACATCTAGCTTCGATTTCTAGATCTCTTGTATTAGTGGAGTTTCTTAGTTTTTCGTTGGAGATAGTCTTAGAAGTTTTGTGTGGAGGTAATTATATTTACTAGTAGTTTGAGTGATTAATAGTTAAGTCCGTATTATATTTCTCTAAGATTTTTGTGCAGAGTGATTTACTAGATAGGTCCGTCATTTATATTTCTCTAGGATTTACTTTGTTACATAGGCTAGCAGAATAAATAATAATTTCTAGCTAAACTATTCTAGCTATAAAATAAATTTAATTAATTGCTAGTAACCAGACAGAGAATATTTTAACCACTATTAAATGCACTGTTCGTCATGAGTATTGACGACATATGTATTTATTTCTAATTCATGATGATTAATTTTTTTTAAATGATTAGAATTTATTTCACGGAAGTTTAAACGATAAGACAAGCTCTAAGCTTGTAGTTTATAATTTTAGTTAAATAACCGAAGTGGATAAACATATTATGTTTTACGCGGGGTAAGGATAGGATTGAGAATACTATATTATGGTTAAGTATTTGTATTTTTTTCTCCTTTACACAGTATTGGGTCAAACCCTAAACCTTACCAGCGGCTTCCATATATATCGGAGAATAACCATACGAAAGAACATTTTTTTGTACTTAATACCTGGGTCTTCAAGGTAAACCTGTCTGGCATTGTGTTTGCACCCAGAAAGAGACAGAGTACCAACCCAAAGAACATTAAGAATAAATATTGTAACTGGGCCTATAGATCCAGATTTATATTTCTTTCCGGAGCCGCGCTAGCGTAGTGGTTACAACACCGCTCTGGCGACCGGGTGATACAGGATCAAACCCGGGCGACGGCATTTGAGGATTTTTCGTCGACCGGGATTTGGACTGGATTAACTCGAGACCTGGCGAGGACATTTGAAGGAGTGTCGTCGACCAGGGACTGGCGGCTCCTGAGCCGACCCAGCTGCAATGGGTACCTCCGAAATCGGCGAGTATTTGCCTGAATGGCGAGGGACACCTGTCTCTGTACAAGAAATAAAGGGATACTCACGTAAAATCAATGTCAGGCTAGACATAAAATAATAACCTGAGATTTCGCCTCGAGTATTAGCGGGCGAACGCAAAAAAAAAAAAAAAAAAAAAAAAATTTCTTTCCCAAATTGCATTTACATTCAGCCCGTAGTGGCGAAATCTCAAACATTAACATTTCCCAACGTGTGACCATTTGTGATGTGACAAGGAATTATTATACTGAGAGAAGTTACCGACCTGACATTCCTATGTACTGGAAAACCCTAGTTTCTGACACTGTGAGCACTGTTCAATTTCTTACCTGGTCTAATTAATGTGACATAAACAGTAGTCCTAAATAAAAATAACAAAGAGAACGTTCCCCGGAGAAGTGGATTTAATCTGTCTCTGAGGAGCTGGGGTAGTCTTTGCCAAAAATAACACTGGATTTGCTGGGTGCGTGTGTCCTAAAGATTGTTCCAGAAGGTGCATCTCAAGTATTAGGTAAGAACGAATGTATGTGGCCACGGTTGTCTGAGAAGAGAGGAAGGATGAATGAATAATCCTCATATATATCTCGTGTAGAATCTATGTACTCACGTTGGTTATTTTAAATGTGTAAGTTTTGTTAACACTGTCCCTTTCAGAATAGATTAACGTATAAACTATGTTCTTTACTGTAGAGGGAAATCCTAGATCATAGCGTAAAAATCGTTGACACTTTGGGGGTTAATAATGTTTATTTGTATGTTGATTGCTATTCAAATTATCGCTGTTGTGAAGTTTTCTTTATGGTAAATAAAATTTACATAAACTTTATTTACATGTGTTGGTCAGCTCGTCCCAAAAATATCCCTATTCCATTGATATAGTTTTCACGTTTGTGCGTCTAACTGTCGTCACTTATGTGTGTGTGTGTGTGTGTGTGTGTGTGTGTGTGTGTGTGTGTGTGTGTGTGTGTGTGTGTGTGTGTGTGTGTGTGTGTGTATGGGAGTGGTTGATATATATATACTGTATATATTAATATATATTTTGGTAATCTGTCTGACAAACAAAGTTCTGTTGTAGAGATAGGCTGGACTAGAGAATCTTCTCGTGTCCAGGGACAGTTTCTACCTATTTTTTCCACCATCTCACACGTGAAAATCTGGTTTCTTATCTTATCTCTCACTGAGTCACTACCTGTTCTAGTTCTATTCAGAAGGGACCAAACTATGCCTTAATTCCTCTATCGAAAATCTACGACAATCATGCTAACAGTGATCGAATCGTACTTGGAACTGAGTACGAATATAACGTTTAAATGCTGCAAAATTGTGGTTTTACAGTAGAATGCTAAGAATCTAATAACAACTGAAATGGTTTTACACAGATGTTCTGAGAGTGGCCATTGTGCAAGCAGGTGATATTTACTTGCTTACTTAGCGCTTGTTTCCCCTCTTGTTGCCCGTATTCTGGAATACCCAGGATAAGACAGGCAGAGGTATACAGAAATAAATAAATATTTATATATTGGGGGGGGGGGGGGGGGGGGGGGGGGGGGAGGGGGGGGGGGGGGGGCGGGGGGGGGGGGGGGGGGTGGGGGGTTATGCGTCCGCGTCGAATTCTAAAGGTACCGGGTTCGATTCCCCATAGAGAGAATAAAATTTGTGGACATGTTTTTTTTTCATAACCAGTGGTCCTAATGATGTCATACTTTCCCCTGGTCTCCTGGGTAGTGAGATCGGATGCCTAGCCTTCACGGATAAGGGCGAAAAATAGGAGGTCCCGTGTGCAAGTTGCGCACGTTAATAATTCCACGGCAGTTGGAAATCGTAAAGAGTAGGCCATAAGGCCGCTTGCCTGGCAGAATTTAAAAATTAGAAACTTATCCACCACAAAAATATTTATAAATTGTGTGATTTCCATTTACAAATACTGGGATTCTCTCCGGTGCTACGGAGTTCGTGCACTGTGCTGAGATCCTCCATGTGTGATCTAAGGGAGGAGATTGGAGCACTGATAGAGTTGACCGTGTGCAATGAAGATAGTCCTTCAAACCAAAACCAAACCAAAGCAAACCAAACCAAAACCAAATCAAATAAATAAATACATGGAGAAGAGAACTGGATATTGAGAGTAACCATGAAGACATGGAAAGAACTTGAGCTGATGGCACACAACAGGAAGACGACATGTGCTTGTTGAAAGCCTATGCTCCTTGGGGAGCTAAAGGGTATTGATTGATTGATTGATTATTCGTGTTCTTTCTTTCTTTTCACATTTCTGTGTAGCTCTCTCTCTCTCTCTCTCTTTCTCTCTCTCTCTCTTACACACACATACACTCTCTCTCTTTACAGCTATGTTTTCCACGTATCTGCAGCGTCCTTTGTCTTTTTCTATTAACCTATCTATTTTTTATCTTTGTCTCTGCTTTTACTGCGGCTGATGAATGGTAGACACCGAAACGTCTCGTGTTTCTATTTTTTCATTCATTTGCAAAAGTGATGTCATGCTAGTTTTTATTTACTTGTTTGATTATTTATTTTTGCAAAGGAAATTATTGCATGGATTAAAAAAAGGGCATCTCATTACCTGGCATGTTGTGAGACAAGGAAGTTATAACATACGACGACAAGATGTAGCGTATGATTGAGATAACGAAGTGGACAAGGAATAACAACAATCTTGAGAAGATTTTGATGACCAGGTCCTAACTGAGATGAACTGCCTGTCTAGCAATTCTGGTTAGTTCTCTGCATTAAGTGTCCGTCCCCACACGTGTTGTTCTTGAAGCTGTTGTTCTTGTTCTTCTTCTTCGTACAGTCTCAGACGTCTGCTTGAATGTTTTCAAAGAAAGCAGTAGTCAGCTGTCGTAGATTTGTGATAGGTGAATTAAGACTTAGGTTTGGTCCCTTCTGAATAGCAATAGAAACAGGTGATATCTCAGTGAGATATAGGTAGAAATAGATTTCACGAGTGAGATGGAGGAAATATATTAGAGTCGGTCTCTGACCCTCGAGATGATTTCTCTCAGTCAGCCTATCATCTACAACAGATTAAGATTTGTCAGACCGTCTAGTATAATATATATTAATTTATATATACCTCACATACACATACACATAAGTGACTACAATAGACACACAGACGTGAACCTATGACAAATGAAAATATAGATAATTTGGAACGAGCTGACCAACACACTGATTAAGTTTAATTGAATTTTTAATTATCAGAAGAAAATTCCATCACAACACATACAATTTACATCGAGCATATACAAATAGTCATAAAGTCCATGAATTTGCTACAAGAATGATAGACCCATTGGTATGATCCTTTCCCTCGATGTATAGCCCACAGTCCTGTTAGAAGAAAAGTGATAGCCCCAAAGAGTCACGGATACATCTGCTGTAGTCTAATTATTTCCCTTTAAAGGTATGAACAGACTTTGATACTCTAATCTATCCTAAGGAAAATATTGTTAGCTACAAAACCCTTGCATAAAGAAATACAAAGTGGGTGAAATTTGGTACACCATAAAAGAGTCACTCGTTCCTGCTTTCTCTCTGTTCATTCATCGGGGCCCTGACATACATTCTTACCTACAATCGTGCTGTTGTTCGTCGTCTGGCGCAAACTTTAGGACACCCACACACTTTAATCTGTATTTCTTTTAATGAAGCGGATCCCAGCTCTGTAGATTTTTGGGTTCATCAAGTGGTTCCGGGGAGCGTCCTCTTCATGCGAATATTTTTCAGACTAAGGTTAGTGTCACTTGAATCACGAGGTAAGAATTAGTTTTAAGCGGGCTCACAGTGTCAGAATCACGAGGTTTCCACTACTTAGGAAAAATGTCAGGTTTGTAACTTCGATAAAAGGTAAAATTCTTGGTCACACCACAATTTGTCAACAGTGTCGGAAAGGTTATTGATTGTAATATTTTACTTGCCACACGGGCTGAAATGTACTTGAGTTTTTCCTCAGGAAGAATTAAATCTAGCGCGATAGGCTCGTTACTTCATTTAATCTTAAAGTTCATGAAATGGGTACTCTGTCGTTCTGGATGCCAACGCAATGCCAGACAGGTTTTACTTTATACACCCAAGTCTTTAAGAAAAAAATGTTTTAGTTCTTCACGGATATTTCTCATGTACTAAAACGCTGACAAAGTTGGGCTACCCCAGTTTCACTGAATAAAGAGAAAACAACATATAAAATACTTATACATACTATTCCTCGGTTATAACTTACATTATAAACTGCAAGCATAGAGCTGGTCTTATCGTTTAAATTCTCGTGAAATAAGTTATATTAATAAAATCAATCATCATGAATTAGAAATACATACGTATTTCGTCAATACTCAGTGATGAATCAGTGCAGTTATAAGTTAGTTTAAAATATTCTCGACTGATTATTAGCAGTTTAATAAAATTCATTTACAGCTGCATGAGTTTAAGCTAGAAATTATAGTTTATTCTGCTTTCCACTGTAACATGTCGACTAGAGAATATAACAGACTTCTAAATTAATTACTTCTGCACAGGAATCTCACTAGTAAAAAAGAAATAAGCGGTTATCACTGAATCACTCAACACTACTATATATATATATATATATATTATATATATATATATATATATATATATATATATATATATATATATATATATATATATATATATATATATATATATATATATATATAATATTTACCTCCAGACAGAACTACAGGCGATCGCACAAACTTAGAATTATACACTGATATATATTTGAAGTCTAGAAGCTCGGAAAATTGTCGAAACAAACTGAGAAACTTCGCTATACAGCTTATTCTTTTACACGAGCGACCTGTCTACTGCGAATCTGGAGAACTGAATGGAGTCAAGTTTAAACTCCGGGTAAGATATCTGAAAACACGACAAAGGATCCCACGTTATTTCGAAAATCCGAAATAGTCTCCCCTTTCCGTCTTAACACTTCACATTCACTTAGACGCTGGCCATAACTGCCAAAACGTGTCTTCACACCTACTACGACATGTCTCATTTCTGAGCTATGCAATAGGGCGCCGTTCACACCTCACGCCGAGAACTTAGCCGAAGAAAAATATCGTGACAGATGAACATGTAGACAAATGTCTGCTCTCTATGTCTGACGGAATGAATTCTCACACTATTTCGTCTCGTCCAGGGACTGACACATTACGCAATAAAATGCGTTACTAGTATGAGAAAATACTGGTCATCGGAGGAACACTTTTTCAACACAAAGAAGTGCACAAGTTAACATGGGAATCACCAAACGGACGAGACAAAAACCAGATAGATCACATAATGATCAATGGCAGATGGAGACATGCACTACAAGACGTGAAAGTAAGAAGAGGCGCAGATGTGGGAAGTGATCATCACCTAGTAGTAGCAAGACTGAAGGTGAAACTCAGAGCTGCTGGACCAGTTGCAGTCAAACAGAAAAGATACAACATCACGAAACTTAAGGACCCCCTCACCAGAAAAGCGTTTGTGGTCGACGTAAAGAGACGATATCTGATTACCAAAAGCCAGGAAAGAACAGAGACCGACGATGTGGACCAGAAATTCAACACCATCTCAACAATATATAAAGAAAGCAGCAAGTCATGCTTGGGATTCCAGGAAAGAAAGAGCCAAGACTGGATAACACCAGAAACGCTAAACACCATAGCGAAGAGAAAGGAAATGAAAAGGAAGAAAACAGAAGCTAAATCTCCCAGGTTAAAGGCAATATATAGTGAACAGTACAGTCAGCTGGACAAGGAAGTAAAACGTCAAACCCGTGCTAACAAAAGGACATTTCTGGATGACCTTGCAAGACAGGCAGAAGAGGCAGCACTGAGAAATGAACAAAGCACAGTTTATAAAATAACTAAAGCTATCAGTGGAAAACGAGGTGCAAACAACATAACGTTAGTAAGAGACAAGCAAGGAAATCTCATCACCACAGCACAGGGGCAGGAAACAAGGTGGGCAGAGCACTTCAGAGAAACACTGAATAAGGAACCACCAGAGACTCAGCTGAATGTTCCTGAGGCTGAAAGTGACTTAGACGTAAATACAGACATTCCACGAAGGGAAGAGGTTATCACAGCTGTCAAAGGGCTAGAGAATGGAAAAGCGCCTGGTCACGACAATCTGAATGCTGAGCTATTCGGGACGGACCCTGAGCTGGCGGCGGAACTATTGGAACCACTGTTTGCACAAGTCTGGGAAACTGAGACAACACCAACAGAGTGGAGTAAAGGAACAATTGTCAAATTGCCCAAGAGGGGCGACCTTGCAGACTGCAACAGCTGGAGAGGAATTACCCTCCTCTCAGTTCCCAGCAAAATACTAGGCAGGATAATCATCCAGAGAATTTCAGGGGCAGTTGGCCATAAGCTGAGGAGAGAACGGGCGGGCTTCGGAGAGAACGGAGGATGTGCGGACCATATGTTTGCCCTCGGGAACATTGTGGAGCAGTGCTCGGAGTGGCAGAGACAGCTGTGCATTGGCTTTGTTGATTTTGAGGGGGCTTTCGACAGCATGCACAGGGACAGCCTATGGGGGGTTCTGAGGGCTTATGGAATTCCCAGCCGCATTGTTTCCATTATAGAAAGCCTCTATTCTAACTTTACGTGCAGTGTTGGATCGAGTAATGTAACTTTCGAAGTGAGGGCGGGAGTGCGACAGGGATGCCCCTTATCAACAACATTATTTTTGACGGTCATGGATTGGGTGGTGCGCCAGACAACAGAGGGCAGTCCAAGAGGAATTAGATGGACAATGTTTTCTACACTGGAGGATTTGGGGTGTGCAGATGACATTGCGCTGCTCGCGCATTCACACCGGCACATTCAGGACAAAACTGATGGACTGGATGGGTGTGGCCGGCGGGTTGGCCTGGACATCGGTCTGAAGAAGACAGGGGTCATGACGCTAGATGTGGGCGGTCCTGGGCCAGTGGCAGTGGGGAACCGGAGGTTGGAGCGGACAGACGCATTTACTTACCTGGGAGGCATGGTGGCACCTGACGGCGGAGCGGGCAGGGACGATAACAGCGGAATGAGTGGAGCGAGGGCAGCCTTTGCTGTTCTCAACAGCATTTGGAAGTCTTCCCAGTACAGCACAAACACCAAATTAAGACTGTATGAGAGCTGCGTGCTTTCTGTGCTTCTCTATGGTGCGGAATGTTGGAGAGTGGCAGAGAGGGAGGTGTCGAAACTGTCCTCCTTCCGCACAATCTGCCTGGGGAGGATTCTCCGAATCTTTTGGCCGGGCGCCATCAGCGGCCAAGAGCTGCTTGTTCGGAGTAACCGGGAGGACATGCACACCATCGTGGCTGGCGGACGCTGGAGTTGGGTTGGCCACGTCCTCAGGGGGGACCCTGGTGCCATCGCGGGGGCAGCTGTGCTGTGGACCCCCGGGGGAGGGCGAGAGAGAGGCCGACCAAAAACAACTTGGCGGAGGGCTGTGGAGGCTGAGATGCAGGGAATGAACCAGAGTTGGGGCACTGTACGAAGGATGGCCGCCGACCGAGCAAAGTGGAATCAATTTGTTGCTGCCCTACAAGACGCCACCAGGCGTGATGGCCGCTGACTGCTTTGACGGTTGGCGGTTATGGATCAAAGAAGATGAAGAAGTATGAGAAAAGAAACGGCAAAGTCAGAATGGGAAAATATATTTAGTCGCAAACGAACGAATGCGAAAAACAGGAAAAGGATAAAAGAGCGATAATAAAGTAGAGGACACGGGTAGAAAAGAAAAGAATATAGAAAATCTATTGATCATAAATCTCTATGCGACATCAGCGTGATGCTATTTGCATCTCCGAGGAGCTTTTTCACGAATGGTACTGGTGAACAGCCGTGTATACTTTCTGTGCTCCACATATGTTGGGCACCTTTGAAGCTATTGTTCAAGATATGTGGCTGGATAACATAGCGATACAACCGAAAAATGTTGGAGTTGTGAAACAGAGAAAAAACATCAATGTAATATAGATAAAGAAACGAAATGTGTCTGGATGAAACATCCTTATGGGCTCAAAACACTGAAAAAGTGTATGTTGTTATTGGAGCAATGGGAAGGCAGAGCTGGAAATTAATCAATTGATAATTGATCATGCTGGGGATGTTGATGCGATTGTGTACATTGATGTATCTATACCACGTGGTGAGAAATCAGGATGTGGCTTCTCGGCTAGAGTAAAGGGCAGGGTCATAGCTGAACAGAGCAGATCTTAATGACAACAACTTCCAGCAGGAACATGGATTAGAGATCGCTACTGCAGCACTGAGGTGGCTGTCTGAAACTTGGTTAACCAGGGCATATATTGTGTTCGACTCTTAGTCCATGCTTAGGTAGGTCTAATATGGATAGCTACAGTATGATTGGAAAGCATCTATAGACGCCCTGAATCAACTTTGGCATCAAACGTAAACCTAGCAGGGATGGATGTATGATATAATTTTCTGCTCACTCGTACCTTCAAGAGTTTCTAGAGAACTCACATTTTAACCAGTTAGATTTCATTGAAAACATTAATTAAATGTGTTATCATTTAACAAGTAGTTAATTAAAACAATAATATTTAGTAAAATTAATGAGATTATTCATAAATAAACAACTCACTATCAAAATGTGTTTATCAAGTCTCCCGTTATTCCACTGTTTCCCAACCTTTTTCGAGTCGCGACCCCCTTTTATAATAGCCAAGTAGCCTGCAACCCCCCGCCACTTTTGCATAAAAAGGCATTTTTAACAGGGTAAAGAAAACACATTAAAAATAGATTTTTCAGAATATAATTCTAACCTAATATTTAATGCGATGCTTGTACTTGCATCTGGTCAACCAGCTTCAAAATTCGCGGCTGAGTGTTTGTTAAAGCCAAGCTCATGTCATCCTCAACATTCAGTCTGTTTCTTGCCTTTGTTTTGATATGAAGAAGCGTTGAAAATCCACTCTCGGAGAGATATGTAGAGGCAAATGGAAGTAAAACTCGAAAGGCAAGCATGGATACATTTGGATATGACTGATACATAGCACACCAGAACTGAGTAAGCAATTTTTCATAAAACAAATTACGTGCCAAGGAATCGTTCCGCAGATCCAAGAATTAATCCTGTACTTCATCGGGAATGCTGGCTACATTCAGGGAAGCAGAGAATGGGTTTCGTACCAGTGCAGCTTCTTCTTCTGTAAGCTCAGGGAAGTACCGCAGAAATTCCTTTTCAAGGGATTCAAGGTGCCCAGTAATCTCCTCCTTCAGATTCTCATCCAGTTCACCTTCAGATTCCTCTACCACACTGCAGAGTTTTTCAAACATGGCAATGTTTCCAAGATTTACATTCCGACGCCAGTTTTGCAGCTTGGATACAAATGCCTGAAGATTGTCTTGAAAGTGGATAATGTGTGTTTCCTTTCCCTGAAGTTTCAGGTTCAGCTTATTTAGCTAAGTAAGCTTCCAAGCTTCATCATTAAAGTAAGCCACAATGTCATGTTTCCCTTGCACTTCCATGAACATTTTGATTTCATCTTTCAACTCAAAAACACGATTGACAACATTTCTTTTCGACAACCAGCGTACAGCAGTGTAGAAAAGAAGAACTTCGTGATCAGAATTCATGTCTTTACAGAGTTCTTTAAACAGACAGGTGTTGAGGTCTCCAGATTTGATGTAATTCACTATTTTTATCAGAGAATCAAGTAACTCTTTCACAGGAGCTGGAAAAGTCTTACTGGCAAGAGCATATCGGTGAATCATGCAGTGAATGCCCTTTGCTTGGGGAGCAAGTTCTTTCACTTTTGTCTGAAAGCCCGACTTTGACTCTAGCATAGCTGGTGCACCATCTGTACAAACGCACAGACGTTTTTTTCCACTGTAGACCTCCAGTTTAAAAAAAAAAAGTTATTTATCTTCTCCATAATATCTTCACCTTTTGTAGTAGTTTCAAGTGCACTACAAAACAGAAACTCTTCTTTGATGTAATCTGAATGAATATATTTCACGAAGACAAGCAACTGAGAACATGAACTTACGTCCGTTGATTCATCAACTTAAAAAAAAAACAGTGGAGAAACTTTGATTTCAGTCAAAATCAAAACCTGCTCTTTCACGTCTACGGACATATCTGAAATGCGCCTCTGAATAGTGTTATTGGACAGAGATATTTGTCGCATCTTTATCTCGCTGGCTTCCCCAAGAATTAACTTCACCATCTTCAACATGCAGGGTTTGATGAACGTTTCTCCAATCGTGTAAGAGTTTTTTTTTTGTTTGGCAATTTCCATTGCGACTTCATATGATGCTTGCACTGCTGCTGTGCTCTGTTGCAGAAAACTTCCTGTAGGATCAAGTCTCTGACGTCTGAGACCAGTTTCATGGCGTCGAAAGAACTCCAAATCCTTTTTATATGTTCTTTATGCTTTGTCTCTAAAGTGGTGGACTTTAATTCACCTTCTTCATTTATCAAAAATCAGTGTTACAACCACCAGTAGAATTTTGCAGTGTAGCCATATTGAAATAAATAAGTGTTGAAAACCTTCGTGGTGAAATTTCCTATAGCAATAATTGCAACTAAAAATAACCGCGGCCCCCTTCCCCCCCCCCCCCCCC
This sequence comes from Oreohelix idahoensis, assembly GCA_024509875.1. Taxonomy (NCBI): domain Eukaryota; kingdom Metazoa; phylum Mollusca; class Gastropoda; order Stylommatophora; family Oreohelicidae; genus Oreohelix; species Oreohelix idahoensis. Next base: position 193,911 of record JAMPIV010020304.1, read on the forward strand.
CCCACCCCCCAGAAAACACTTTGCGACCCCCTTGGGTTGTAGCGACCTACAGGTTGGGAACCCGGGCATTATTCACTGCACGGCACTGATTCAACAATTTTTTTCGTAAGTGTTTTGATCACAAACAAAGCTGGGGAAAAAGACAACAATAAACATATTAATTATAACTTATTAATTAATTTTTCATAAAGAAAACTTTATTCCGTACATAACAATCATTTATTTTAGTATGATAAAGGTGTAAAATGTTTATTAGAACGCAGTAAAAAAAAAATTATGAGACCCTTGATTCCTTTTTAATGTTAACCAACTCTTTTATTCTAGGTACAGTTTTTGAGATAGGGACCTGCATATCGTGTTCAGCCTCCAAGTTGTTTCTCGCTTTGGATTTCAATGAGAACAGAACTCGCCATTCTCTCTCCAATCCACATTTTTAAATTTTTGGTTATAAACACCATTAATTTTGGAATATCTCAATAGGTTAAATGCCAATTGACCCCGTCCCTGCCTGACTAGCTTCTCGTACCATCTGGGGGTAAGTGGAGCCCCTATTCTATTTCACGTTTTTTTTCCAAAGCGAGTGTCATGAGGATCTTTATGGTATTTTGAGCAGGACGTGTGGCCTGAGTGATGCTAGCTCGTTATTCTCCAACTTCTGGATCAACTTGCTGAATTCTAAGGTACCACTAAACAATTTCAAAATCTGTTTTCCTACTCCGAGGAAATAGTTTGAAAAGGCAAAACAATTATTACACCTGTAGACAAGAGTAAAACTGTTTACGTACTGAAGTTGCGTGCAGAAAATTTCCCTTCCCCATCAACATTTTCACGGTGACCTAAAAATAATTAACATTATAATTACAAAGGCAGTTTTTGGTTCAACCAGTACTTTGTTATGGATAAATATTCGAGGGTATTTTCAGTTTTCGAGCAAAGTGGAATCAATTTGTTGTTGCCCTACAAGACGCCACTAGGCGTGATGGCCACTGACTGCTTTGACGGTCGGCGGCTAAGGATCACAGAAGAAGATTTTCACAGTCCGGATATGAACAAAGCACAGTATACAAAATAACTAAATTCATCAGCGGAAAACGAGGTGCAAACTACATTACATTAGTGTCATAAGAGGTTTTGATGTTAATAAAAGTATAGGCTATCCTGGACAAATAGGTGTATCAGAGGATACCAGGATAGTGCCAGATAAGAGACTGGTCTTATAAGTAATACCCCCTTCTCTGAAAAGAGCAAGGGTGTATAGACATCAAGGTGGGGTCAAGCTATGTAAGTTCTCAGAGACAATGATGATGATGAACTCTGAGTCCCTAACTGCTACCTCTCCTGATCCCAAATTGATTTAGCTACGGGTCTAGGGGAATGTATTTAATATAATTAATGATTAATTTCAAACAGAACTTCAACTTTAATAAAATTATTTAAGCAAGGCTGTATGAAATTGTATGTACAATTTAATTGTCCTGAACCTCAATCTTTTAGGTCAGGAATTCTCAAAATTAAGAAAATGATATTTACACATTAAAATAAATATTTTGGAAAATCTGTTCCATTTTTGTAAAGTGGTCACAGCAATAACTACACACACAGTTCCTGTTCATAATATTGATACTTCTGCTAGTACTATACTGTAAGGTCTCTTGATTACTTTGGAGGGTCTGATACTTTCATCCTACAAAGGGTTGTAAGTTTATTTTGAATACTTTTTGGTGAATGGTTTGGATAAACTGACATTGCCTTCCTAAAGGACTTAACTTTAGAATGTTGCTGCTGCTGTTCTGTAAAAAATTTGTCAGGATCACCAACTGTGTGACTCCTGACTGCGAAGATGGGGTCTGGTTCCAGGTATATGAGGACCTATCAACTCCCACACTTCTTCTCAATTGAATGCAGCCACGAGGTAATTTCGTGATATAACCTGGAATAGAAGGACAACCCATTCCATGTAGAAGTCTGCCTCAATCCATTCACCCCTAAACAATATTAGAACTTACCCTTGTCAGATATTTGTGCTAACAAGTTGCACAAGACCTTGAATTCCGTTGTCTACAATCAGTTTCATGTAACCATTCTTTCTCTGTTTGGATTCAATGTTAGTGTCCCTCGTCCATGCTTGGCTTCCATATAATAATCATGGTAAGTACAATACAGCATGTGACCCATTGATTACTTCATTCTAACCTTCCCTATATGTTTATCACATGATCTTGGAACAGTGTGTCACTCCAGAAGAAAAATACCAA
>JAMPIV010020305.1:0-162500 GCA_024509875.1 Oreohelix idahoensis
AATATTATTAGACTTAGTAAATATCTGTGTGTGTGTATGTAAACTACCACACCACATTACATATCATTACCCTAGACATTTAACGTAGCCACATTCATTAGTAAAAAAAGATAGGTGTGAGGTCGTAGTGGTAGCAAGAAGGGCCTTCTGACAATTCACAGCTACATTTTATCTCAGGAGCCTTCACAGTTGACCTCATGCATCACACTTAATAACATCACCATCATACAATACCATCAAACCCACTACATATATTGGGGTCTCTGTGTCCCGGGATAATTAGCCCATTAAGTATATTAGGATCTCCTGGGGGGAGAATTAGATTAGGGGAACACATAATAAAAATTAAAAGTGTCCCTTAAAATTAAAAGTGTCCCTGAAAATAAAAGTTGGTGAATCTTCACAGCCAGTGGTAGTTAATTAATTAATTAGAATTATTTTAGACTAGAGTAATTAGAAGTACTTTAGTGGTTGGAAATTTTATTTTGCACATTGCTAGATTTGTTTAAAAAGTATGGCGGAGCTGGCAAAATTTAGATCAGCTGCTGTGCTGACGGCAAAGGAGATGGGAATGGATGGTCAGATTTTAATTCAATATGTAACGGCTGGATGTGATAAATATATTGAAAGGGAAGATAGAAAGGTAGCTGAAGAGAAGAGGCTACAAATTGAGGCTGATAGAGAAATTAAGAGGCTGCAGATTGAGGCAGAAGAAAAACGACAGCAAAGGGAGGAAGAAGATAAAAAGGCCGAAAGGGAGGCAGAAGATAAAAAGGCCGAAAGGGAGGCAGAAGATAGAAGGTTGCAGAGGGAGCACGAATTACGACTCAGGGAGCTGGAGCTACAAGGCCAGACTCCTGAAAATGGTGCCAGCCCTTTTGCCTCAGATGCTACGCCCAGTCTGGGAGCCTCAAACTCAGCTATGGGGTTTCATTTAGACCATTTTGTTGAAAAAGACGATGACATAGAGGGGTACCTAGGACGTTTTTGAGTTATTAGCTACTACATATGGGTTAGAGAGAGAGAGGTGGAGTTTAAAGCTATCACAGGGACTGAGAGGTACTTCTTACGAAGTCTTCGCAAAAATGAACAGAGAAGACCAGGAGAATTATGACATGTTAAAGCAGGCTTTGTTATTGAGGTACGAATAAAATGGGGAATTTTATCGTAGGAAATTTAGAAATGCCAAACTGTTGTCTGGGGAGACATACCACCAATTCTCTGCCAGACTAGAAACCTATTTGGAGAAATGGACTGCTCTGGGGAAGACCCAAGATCTTAAAGAAATGATCATGATTGAGCAATTGAGAGAGTCCATGGCTCCAGACATGAGAAAATTTCTCATGGAACAAGGTGCAGAGAAGTTGGGGGAGGTTTTAAATGTCGCTGAAAGGTATCAGGCAGCCCAGGCAGAGGTAAGTGGTGCTAAAAAGAAGCACATAGACAATTTTAAAGCTCCACAGCAATTTAATAAATTTGATAATAGAGAGCAGGGAAATAAAGGTAGGACAAACTTTGAACGGCCAAGAAATGATTAACGAGACAGAAACTCACAGTTCAATGACCAAAAATCCAATGAAAGAAAACCGTTTAACCAAGGAAAAAGATGGTGTAAATGGTGCAAGAAAGATAACCATAACACCGAATTTTGTAGAAGGAAACCTTCAAACATTGCTGCAATGAAGTCGGGGACTCAAAGATTAAAGGTTAATCCTAAGGGACAGCAGGAACCTTATCACCGCCCAGTTTGTGAGGATGTTATTTGTAATGGGGTCACCATAAGGTGCCTTTATGATACAGGTTTGGATTATGATTCAGTTGTGAAGTCTAGCCTAGTGGACCCAAGTCAGTATACCACAGAAACAGTGGAAATACAAGGGGCAACTAAGGACATACCACTCATGACACTTCCCATCGCAAGGATAACGGTGAAAACTCGCTATGTGGAAGGAGAAATCAGAGCAGCAGTGATAGATGAACCAATCTACCCTCTGATATTGGGGTGTAGATACGTCTTCTTGGGGAATCCCGAGAGACCTGTGATCATGGCGACAGTGCAGACCAGGTCACAGAAGAAGGAGGAAGAAGGTGAACCTATAAATGCTCATCCAGAGGAGATGAGGAAGGCGCAGGCTGAGGATAGGACACTCAAGCCATGTTTTAAAAAATTGCCCAAATGCCACACACCTCCGAGCAATGGGGAATATTTTATGAAGAACAGATTGCTATATAGGAAGACAGGAACTAGATCCACTGGTCACGGACAGTTGGTCCTTCCCAAGATATATAGGGCAAATTTAATAAGGAGCTTACATGTTGGAAAAGATGGGGACCATGAAAAAGTTGGTACCATCTGCCAAAAGGTTGCTCGCAAATACTATTGGCCCGACGTAAATGTCGATATTGAAAACTTTGTAGAAGCATGTGGCATATTTCATGAGGGAACACCCACAAAGGGAAAATATGTGCAGGACCTAGAAACGCCACGGGGCAAAATTAGGCCTGGAAAGAAAAATTATGGTACTCAGGGAGACAAAGTGCAATGGGAGCCCCCTTTTCACACCCAGTCTTCACTTGAATGGATTAACATGGCCACTATGCGAAGAGTACAAAGAAGAATTTTTACCCAGGATAGGATGACAATCCCTCGGTCAGACTTATATAAACTGGAAGAACAGAAAAGAGAGCGAAGATCTCTCATAAGCAATCTAAAGTGGGGAGATAAACCCAAGAAAAAAATTGGTAGTGGTCGATTTGTGAGTGATGATTCTAGGAAGAAAAGTCCTCACTATAGGGCTTCAAGTGGATGGGACCCGACGGGTTCCATAAAAAATACGTATGATAAATTAAAGGTCCAGATGTAGCCCTATTAAGGACCTGGACAGATGAGAAGGCGGAAGAGACTGTTACCTCATCTTATCAATACGTGAACGAACTGACCACTCGTTTGAAAGCTGGATGGAAACTGGCAAATGATAATTTGAAACAAGCCAGGAAGAAACATGCAGCATATTTTAATAGGAAGGCAAAGGACAGAGAACTGGCAGTGGGAGAGAAGGTGCTGCTTCTACTACCCGGTAGCCAGAATAAATTACAGATTGGATGGCAAGGTCCATATACGGTTTTAGAGAAGGTGTCTAGAACAAACTATAAAATTGAAACAAAGGGGAAGGAGAAAGTTTATCATGTAAACCTGTTAAAGAAGTATCTGGACAGACCACTCCAGGAAAGCACCCCCTTACTGACCTTAGCTATCGCAACTCAAATGCAAAAGGAACCACTCACCTCACATGAATACCCATTACATCCTTGTGAAACAGCAGCACACTTAAAAGTCAGTAAGCACCTGACTAAAAACCAGAGGGAGAGAGTTCAACAGGTTCTGGAGGAACATACAGATGTATTAACAGATAAACCAGGCCATACAAATTTGCTACAGTATGACATGAAACTGGTAGACTCAAACCCAATCTGTATGAGAGCCTATTCTATTCCGTTCGCGAAGGAGAAGGCATTGAAGGAAGAAATAGATTATTTGTTGAAGGAGGGGATTATTTCACACAGTGAATCATCTTTTAGCTCTAGTGTCGTATTGTTGAGAAAACCGTCTGGGGAACACAGACTGTGCATAGATTACAGGAAACTGAATGCTGTCACAGAAGGACAAGTGGATCCATTACCAGACACAAAACAGTTATTTGCCAGACTGAACAAGGCAAAATACTTTTCAAAGGTGGATCTTAGTAAAGGCTATTACCAGATCCCAGTGAAGCCTGAAGTGAGACCTTATTTGGCTTTTAGCACTTCAGATGGACATTATGAATTCAACATGCTACCATTCGGACTGAAAAATGCTCCCAGTGTATTTTCAAGGATGATGCGCAAATTGTTGGATCCCCTGAATAACCCATGTATCACGAATTTCATGGATGACATTCTCGTCGTCACAGAGACATTTGAAGAACACATCGAAGCTCTAGAAATGTTATTTAATAGGCTTAGGGAGGCGAACTTAACTGCTAGGCCAACAAAATGTTGCATTGGATGCAAAGAGTTGGAATTCTTGGGACACACTGTATATCAGGGTAGCATGACCCCTGATCCCAAGAACTTGGAAAAACTGCAGAGAGCACCTAGACCACAAACAAAAAAAGATGTGCGATCATTCGTGTCGTTATGCGGATTTTATCAAAAATATATCAAAGATTTTAACTCTATTTGTGCTCCTCTGACTGATCTGACTCGCAAGGGACTTCCAGATAAAATTAATTGGACTGCGCAAAGTGAATTAGCGTTCCAAGACTTAAAGGAAAAACTCACTAGCAAGCCTATTCTCAAACTACCTGATTTGACACAGGACTTTGTCTTAAGAACCGATGCAAGTAATGTAGGACTCGGAGCGGCTTTGTTGCAAAGATCATCTTCACTTGATGGGGAACTGAAACCAGTCGCTTATGCAAGCCGCAAATTGAATAAGGTGGAACAAGGATACTCCACAAGCGAAAAAGAATGTTTAGCGTTAATCTCGGCCATAAAGAAGTTTCAAATCTATCTGTATGGTAGGACTTTTGTGGTCGAGACGGACCATCAGCCTCTCGTATTCTTATCTGAGGCTAAGCATGAAAACGCAAGATTGCTGAGGTGGTCTTTATTGCTTCAACCTTATCAGTTTAGTATCCAATATATCCCAGGCAAATTGAATGTCGGTGCAGATTTCCTCAGTCGGCACCCCTGTGATCAAAATTAGAGTAATGGCAGGCGTAAGGAGAGATTTTATATATGTGTATCACTGGTTTTAGAACTTGCCTTAGGCATGTTTTCAAGTGGGGAGATGTGTCACAAAATTAACCGTGATACAACGTTAAAATATCTCCAATGATACAACGTAGGGATAAAACTAATGCGTAAGCTGCTAGAATACATGATCGCCCACGCCGCGGGTCATCACCCGCCATGGAAATTAAATTGTTAGACTTGAAGGCAAAATGGAACGGGATGAGAACGGAGATCAAAAGGAAAAATCTGACTGAACGCGTGCTTGAAACTAGCAAGGCTAAACGACGCAAGTGGTGGGGAAAGGAGGAAAAAGTCACGTTCCCCAAGTTGACATAAAGTAAAGAAATCGACAAAAGGGACCTTGGATATTATACGCCACAGTCATTTCTTGGACGCTTTTGCTATAACTTAGTCCGTTTATTTGAATGCAGTGATGAACGCATTCCAGAAGATTGTAGAAATATTTGAAAAGTAACTTTTCTTAATAATAATGTTAGGAATATAAAACCTAGCTGGCCGGATGGCCCATCTTGAGCAGTGAAATAATATGCTTTCATTTATACAGACGGACAGATAATAAGAAAGATATTGACAAAAGACTGTGTTGTTCATATCAGCGAGCGTCTGCATTGAGATAAAACATGTCACTAATTTTCAAAAAATTGTGGCCTTGAAGACGCAAGTGCTAAAATCTAGTTGGAATGAAGAGACTAGGTGGGATGGTGAATTGTGGCTAAAAATAACTTTAAAGGCAAAATTGTGTAGGGGAAGGCAGGGTTGGTTCAAAAAAACAAGTGTGTTTTTTGTGAAACGCAAGTAGAGACGGACGGACCAACAGACAATAAGGCATACTTGACTGAGGTATGACTGAAATGACTTATTGGTAGGATATTTGAATTTGAAAAAGAAAAGGCAGTGATTGGCCCTAGATGAATATATTATCGGCGCTCAGACGCGCATTTTGTGCCATTCAGTATAAGTTGTCCTAGTAGACACAGTGAATTATTAAGTGGTGTAATTCCCAGAAGCTATTGAAGTATTTAGAGGGACGCCATCATAAGGCCAGCAGCTCAGCTGAGTTTTGCTAGCATTTATTTAACTGTGTACTATATTCATAATTCTGGTAAGACTGAAATTATTTCTTTGTACATTTTAATATTTGTTTAAGGTTCGAGTGATTTGATACTGCAATAGCATAATCTGTTCCTTACAACAAGTAAGGGTTCGCTCTAGACCCCCGCCCCAGTTCAGGGTCTAGAGACAAATAAAATACATAAACTCCAGCAAGGATTAGGAAGGACAGATCAAGTGTTGAGATCAGTGAAACATATCACCTATCCTATTCTATGGCAGGAAACTAATGAACATATTTCAGAATCTGTAGTCTGGGAGAACTTATCCTATGTGAAACCAACTTGGTAAGATGTGTTGTTTGGTCAGAAAGATCTGACCCGTCTATGTGGTGTTGTTGTTGTGTAGTGTTGTGTCCAGAAATGGTTAGAGGATGGAATTCTGACACATGACTAATACTTTGATTGCAGAGCTGTGAGTTTCAGTTGGCACCAATGCGGTGTCAAATGAGTTGTTGAATTTTACCAGAGTGGACCCTTGCAGTAACATTTGGTCAGAGCAGCCTATTATAGCCCCCAAGCACGGAGAGGTGGGGGCCACCAGACTTCTGATATTGCCCCCAAGCACGGAGAGGTGGGGCCAGCAGACTTCTGATATTGCCCCCAAGCACGGAGAGGTGGGGCCACCAGATCTCAGCACCAGAGCTACACCTTCAAGTTACGTGAGCGCCTGGTCTGCTGAGAATTCACCAACTCAACTTATTTGCTAATAGACTGTTACTGCAGTCTTTGATATCTTACAATATTATACATTGGTATACTTGTTATGTTCGCAAATATTTTGTAAACAAAATAGATACTTTTTAGTGCTTAAGGAAAAGTCATTATTGAGTTACTTCCCTTGAAAGTTGTGTCGTCACTTTCGATCGAACTCCGCGGATGAATCCAGTTTTACTGCGATTTATTCTTTGTTTGGGTAGTAATAGATTGTTCTTGCTTCAGAATATCTATGGCCTGAATTTATGTGTATTATTTGTCGGAGTAGGACGAGTCTGTCTGATATATATGTATATCTTTACATATCTAAGTCGAACTATATGTTCTTTTGTCTCTAGAGAGGTCAAAGACTGTTCGGCGGATGTGTCGCGAGAGAGGTGTGATTTGGCTTCGTCCTGATGGGGACTGTGTTTTTTCTATGTCGGCTTGTCGCCGGAAAAAGTGATCTCAGTATTTGTGGGGAAAGTGATAGTCGTCTAGATCTATCGTGTATGCTTTACCCCAGTGTTCATTCTTATTGCCAAGGAATGGCAGAATCATATTTCTGATACCAAGGTAATGAAAGATACTCTTTTGAACTCTCGTACGAAGCCACCGTTTTTCGATAGGTACGATTTGTACGTCTGAGAGGATACATTTAACTAGATGAAAAACGACTCTGATTCCTAGCAGCACTATATCCTGTAGAATGCAGTCAATTGTTCATGATAAAATCTACAGAGCAATGAAATGTTTAATGAATGACTAACTTTAAGACAGATTCATTATCTGTATCCAAACGTGAGTGACAGCTCACGAGAGAAGCCATCCTGTAACCAAACATGTAGTGACTTTCAAGAAGAGAAAGGGGATGCCCGTATTATCGCTTGATTAGTCCAGAGATCACTGCTACACATGAGAACCCATTGCTAGCGGTTCAATATAATTATATGGAAAAATCTGTGCTGGACATTATGTTAAGGAATCTTCGCTAGACGAGATTAGGTCTAGAAGCCATCTTGGATATTGTTTATAATCTGACGTGCTTTGTCAGTAAACTCAGTTGATATATATATATGGGCAATACTGAGTGCTTGGCTACTGACAGTCCATTATATTATTATTCTACATGAGTGCCCATGTAACATTGCAAGACCATTTATCCACTGTACCATGATGTATGATGCCAACCTGTGATTTGTCACTATCTGTGCTGTCGAGTGTGTACGTCCAATTAAACTGTAGTAAAGGTACACAGTCGTTGGTGTCGATGACTTCCAGCCATACATGAGTGTGAGAAAAGAACATTTGTCAACACCACGAACTCTTCTTATCATTCGCATATTATACACTCAATCTATGTCTACACACCACTGCGTAGGTCAAGTTGACATTCCATACTCAAACCACGAGCAACACAACAACACAGTATTTAACTCTGGTGATGTTCGAGTGAGCTTCAGATTTTTCAGCATGTCTCTTGCTCAGGGCAAGGGTCTTGTATTAAAAGAGTTTATCAGTCGATGATGACCTTCGTCTTCCAGCACACACCCATCATTAACACCATGTACTTATCAACTGGTGGACCAGCTTTCTGGGTTTGACCTCGCAGAAGTTCAGAAGTCAACAGACTACCGATACCAGACCGTTTCCTGTGGCTGATACGACACACTAGCAGTATTGGTTTGCTCTTTGTCAACACTTCGTCACGTGACCTGTCAAGTGAATGCAGTATGTAGGTCAGCGTTGTTGACATTTTTACATTAGACATTACAGAGTTTCACAGAACAGTTGGATCAATACTTGTCAATATTAACAGGAAGACAGTATTATTGAACTAAGAAGTCCTATTTTCATCGATGGATCTTCTTGTTTTCTATATATGAACTTTAATATTTAAGGCCAGAATGTTTAATTGAATAAAGTGGCAGTTTGTTTATTTTCATAAAAATAACTTTGCCATTACTGTAAATCTGAGCCTATTTTGCAACACATACTATCATCCACATAATTTATATATTTATGTTTACATGTTATTTGTTTGTATAGTATGTTAGTTTCTATGTCAGCGGGTTGTGTTTAGGTTGGGCGGAGTCCTCACAACAGAATATCCCACGTCATAGAGGGTCCGTTGTGGGCGTTTTCTATAGGTGCAATTTCCTTAATTGGAAATTTGCTGCGACAACTGGTTGCTATTAGTGTTAGCTGTGAAGACTGTAATTAGTGTTATTTTTGTAATATTTCTTTGTTCTTTAGTTTTGTTTTGATTTGTTTGTAATTTGTTGGTCTACCCTTTTCTATCTTTCAGTTCTATTCACAATTTATATTCATATACTGTGACGTCATTTGTGTTGTTATCCCTTGCAGATTCAGTGATTATTTTCATTGATTTCCCTATTTGATTTATTTGATTTCTGCAAACGTTTTCGTATTGTCAGTCCTATTTGTACTTTATGTATTCTGTTGGTTGACATATGTTTTATATAGGTATATTTCATAAGACACTATTGCTTGTGCACTGCACTTGGATTATGGTATAAACCAGTACTTGATTATTATTACTGTTATACAAGACCTTATTAAGGCTTGTGACCCACAGATATTGGGATATTGTACTGATTAATCAAGTCATTAAGAACTTGTGGTATTATTATTGTTTCAAGTGATTAGTATTATTGTTAGACATCATGTCTACATTAGAATACTTCATTACACAAGGGAAATCCCTTGATAAAACTGGTCAACAATTAGAAGAATGGGAGGTTGCTCAATATGACAAAGCATTAGCTGCAGAAGAGAGAAAAGCTGCTGCAGAAGAGAGAAAAGCTGCTGCAGAAGAGAGAAAAGCTCTGGCTGAAGAGAAAAGATTAGAAAGAGAAGCTGAGGCTGCTGCTGAACTAAAGAAATTGCAGATGCAGGTGGAGGAAAGGAGATTTGAAGCTGAACAAAAAAAATTAGAAAGAGAAGCTGCTGCTGAACAAAAAAGATTAGACAGGGAAGCTGAACAAAAAAGATTAGACAGGGAAGCTGAACAAAAAGATTAGACAGAGATGCTGAACAAAAAAGATTAGACAGAGAAGCTGAAGAAAAAAAAAGCAATAAGAGAACATGAATTTGAGTTAGAGAAATTGAGATTGACAAGTATGAGTAATGTTAATCAGGCATCTAGTGGTAATGGTAAATCTTCTACTTACAAGGTTAAGGTTCCACCGTTCAATCAGTCCAGTGACGATATTACATTCTGGCTGGATAGATTTGAACGTTCTTGTCGTACACATAATGTGGATAAATCACAATACGCTAATCAATTAGCAGAAAACTTGAAAGGTGAATCTTTGACTAGATTATGCCTTGTAGGAGAAGCAGATAAGGATAATTATGATGTCATTAGGGCGGCTTTGATAAAAAAAATACCAGCTAAGTGAGGAAGGCTATCGCCTTTTGTTTAAGACGATGGTGCCTGAGACAGGTGTAGAATTCTCAGAATTCACTGCAAAGGCACGTCTCACAGTTGATCGTTGGATTGAGCTTTCCAAAACAGAAAAAACGTATGAAGGACTTATGGATTTGTTGCTCAGAGATAAGATTATGTCATGTGTGAACAAACCATTCCTTGAATTTATACATGAGCGTAAACCCAAATCTCTAAAGGAAATGGAAGAATATTGTTCCCAATATGTCACTGCACACCCCGACGTGACTTTTGGCAACACTAAGATTAAGGAGAGTATGCCAGTTGCTTCAGCAACACCATACAATCCCAATTATTCACACAGATTTCAGGGACCTCAAAACAGATTTGATAAAAAAGGTAACCATAATAGTTATCAAAACCAAGGTAACCAATCATTTCAGGGTTCTTCTTCAAAGAACTGGAGACGAGCTGATAGCTCTCGACACAGGGGTGGTCATAATTATAGGAATTTCCGTAGAGGAAGTCATTATAGAAACTATCCGGGTTATCCGTCTTGGAGTCAACAAGATCATAATTACAGAGATACTCATTATAATGAATATGATAATGGTAACCAAGGGAACTATGACTCAAACCCAAATAGGGGTTACAATAGAGGTAACAATAACTACAGAGGTGATAATAACCGAGGTAGATCTCAAAACAAAAGACATAAACCACATTTTCAGGCAAACTCTGCACAACAAGAGTCCCATGAAGCCTATAAACAGAGTAAAGATAATAATGATGCTAGTAATATGGCATGTGCCGCTTTTGATTTTGGGAGAGCATCTCAGTGCCCCCAATGCAAAACATTATTTGAGCCAACCAGTGTCTACTTTAAGCTGTGGACATCCTCTTCCTGCTCTTCCGGCATCAGTCGCGCATGATGGAAGAGGTTCTCTTGTCTTACATAAGGGTTTAGTGAATAACAATCCAGTCTCTGTGCTATTTGATTCTGGATGCACCACAATTGGTGTTAGGCAGTCACTCGTAGATCCTTCCCGTGCCACTGGACAAGTAGTCAAATGTGTAACATTTGGCGGCACATTAGAGAAATACTCTACTGCTATCATTAGGATTGCTACTCCTTTCTTTACAGGAGATGTACACGCATGTCTTCTTCCGAATCCGATCGCTGACCTCATCATCGGTCGCATTCATGGAGTCAAAGAATGCACTCCGCAACAAATTTCTGCGTGGGAAAGGCAAAACATGCAGATTGCTAACGCTGTAGTCACTAGAGCTCAGTCTATTAATATGCCTCAAACTTCATCTACTGAAGATAATGAAGTGCATAACCAAGATGATCCCTTGGTAATTTCTCGTGACTCGTTTATAAAACAGCAAGAAGACGATCCCACTCTGAAGAAATTCTTCATTCTTGCAACTAAAGGTGATCCGAATAAAGACACAAGTCGTAAATCGTGGATTACAAAGAAGAATGGCGTACTTGTACGTATGGTTCAAGACTCCATTACGTCAAGTCATTCTCAAATCCTGGTTCCCAAGAATTTGAGAGTTAAAATTTTGCAGCACGCTCACGACTCTCAGTGTGCTGGACACATGGGTTTTTCCCGTACTAAGTCAAGAGTCCTTGCGGCTTTCTTTTGGCCATTGGTAAACAAGGACATACGGATTTATTGTCGATCTTGTAAAGTATGTCAGGAAGTTAAATCCAAAGGTCCACGGCATGCTGCACCCATTCAGGCGGCGGACATTCCTATTCGGCCGTTTCAAAAAATGGCCATAGACATTATTGGTCCATTTAAGATCAAGTCTGCCAGAGGACATCAGTTTATCTTAACGTGTGTTGATATGTGCACACGTTGGCCAGAGGCTATTCCTCTGAAGAGCATTACTACTGCTGATATTGCAGATGCTCTTTGGCTTATATTTTCTCGTCTGGGGTTCCCCGGAGAGATATTGTCAGACCATGGCACCCAACTAATATCAGATACCATGTCTCAAGTAATGTCTACTCTGCAGATAGATAGATCTTTAAGTAGTATCTACCATCCAATGTCTAATGGTATGGTCGAACGCCTTAATAGAACACTTAAAAACTTACTAGGGAAGATAACTGAGGATCATCCTCAAGACTGGGACAGAGTTTTACCTGCGGCCCTCTTCGCTTACAGAGAGGTACCCAATGAACATACAGGATTTTCTCCCTTTGAACTCGTCTTTGGCGCGCGTCCGCGTGGCCCTATGTCGTTGCTTCATGATCTCATAACAGCTGACAATATTGACGATGACACAAAGTCATCCTACGAATATGTCATCGCGTTGAGACAAAAGATTATCGAAGCATGCAAATTAGCAACTTCTTCTTCTGAATTTGCGAAACAGAAGGCAAGGCAATTTGCCAATAAGAAGAGATGCTTACGACAACTTTGTCCTGGTGACAAAGCATTTGTATTACTACCTTGTAGGGAAAACAGACTACTTATTTCTTGGAAAGGTCCGTACGATATAATATCGAAAATTTCCGATGTCGACTATATTGTCAATATTGATGGGAAGCATAAAACCTTCCACATCAATATGCTTACTGAATTCCATGAACGTCCGGATTATTTGCAACCCATTTTCCAAGCAACGGACAATTCTCCAGTACAACATGGTCATTACTCATCACTGTCCGTGATACAGGATGAGGAAACAAGTTTTTCAGATGTAAATCTTCCTCTTCCAATGATCCCACTTCATTCTAGTGAATCATGGAAGAACGTTACTGTCTCTCCTGATTTGTCTCTAGGAGAACAGCGACAAGTTTCAACTATGTTGCAAACATTTCAGGATGTACTCACTGACATCCCTGGACAAACGCATGTCATTGAACATGACATTGTTCTAACTGACCATACTCCTATTAGGGTTAGACCTTATCCTATACCTATACATTTTCAAGCACAGGTTGAGAAAGAGTTGGATGAGATGATAGATTTGAAAATAATCGAACCATCCACCTCTGCATATTCTTCGCCGATGGTTATTGTTCGAAAAAAAAGACAATAACATACGTCTTTGCGTTGACTATCGAAAATTGAATCAAGTAACGAAGTTCGATGCCGAACCTATGCCTTTACTGGAAGAGCTACTTACTCGACTCTCCAAATCTCATTTTTTCACTAAACTTGATTTGTCTAAAGGATATTGGCAAGTTCCTTTATCTGAACGCGCCAAACCTCTCACGGCTTTTTCAACACCTAGAGGTTTGTTCCAATGGAATTTTTTGCCTTTCGGTCTTATGAACGCACCAGCTACATTCGTACGCATGATGCGCCGAATCCTATCTTATCGGTCAGATGTCATTGCATATCTAGACGACATCTGTCTTTTCAGCGATACTTGGGAAGATCACTATTCAGGGTTAGATGAATTGCTGTCTACTTTGCGCGAGCACAACCTGACAGCGAAACCCTCTAAAGCCTATATTGGTTTTAGCGAAATTTCTTTCCTAGGCCACCGAGTTGGTCATGGTTTCCTAAAGACAGAGGACCATAATACTAGTAAGATACTTAACATCTCGATCCCTAAGACTAAAAAACAGGTGAGAAGTCTGTTAGGTCTTATTCAATTTTATGGCAGATTCATTCAGAATCTATCCTCTATCATGGCACCTCTTTCAACACTTCTAAAGAAAGGTTCGCCTAATGTGGTCCACTGGTCTCAGGAATGCCAATGCTCTCTGGATAAGATTAAAACATTGTTTTCAACACCACCTATTTTAGTGCTACCTACTAAAGATAAGACATTCGTTCTTCGTAGTGACGCTTCATCCACTGGGATTGGAGCGGCACTAATGCAAGAGTACTCTGGAACTCTGCATCCTGTAATGTATATTTCCAGAAAACTTAATGCGGCAGAAAGGAATTATTCGGTTTTAGACCGTGAGCTATTAGCTATGGTTTGGTCGATCCTCAAACTACAGAGATTCCTTCTGGGCGCACATTTCATAGTAGAAACCGACCAAAAAGCTCTTACTGCTATACAGAGTAAGAATTTGAAGAGCTCGAGGTCTACTCGATATGCAATTGCTCTTCAACCTTTTTATTTCTCTGTGCGAGCTATTCGTGGATCAGATAATGTGATGGCAGACATTCTGTCAAGATGCCCACATGATTCCACATAACTATTAGGGCTTAGACTTCTTGATATGTCTAGTTCTATAGTAGTTCCTTTTCTATATCATGATAGATACACTTTTGTAATTTAATAATATAATGATTGTATCACTACATAGCGGTTCATTGATGTTTATTCACCGCTGTGCTTTGATGATTTTTCTTCATAAATCATAAATGTAAGATATCTAATACGAAATTATGGTATGAATTTTTTAGGCATCGTGTAATTGCCAGAATTGTATTATACTTTGATGACACCTTCCTGGAAAAATTTACTTGTAGAGAAATAATTTCTCTCAGTTTATGAGACACATTCTCACCAGTCGCTCCATAAGTCGACTTAGCCTCATATTAGGCGTTATATTTATTCCTGATATTTTCATCTGCGCATTATTCATGCGTTGTGAGCCTATTGTACGTTGCTCCTAGATGTATTTCAAAAAAAAAAAAAAATGTTCCATTTTTTTTCCCCGGGAGGTGTGGTAAGACTGTTACGTGCAGTCTTTGATATCTTACAATATTATACATTGGTATACTTGTTATGTTCGCAAATATTTTGTAAACAAAATAGATACTTTTTAGTGCTTAAGGAAAAGTCATTATTGAGTTACTTCCCTTGAAAGTTGTGTCGTCACTTTCGATCGAACTCCGCGGATGAATCCAGTTTTACTGCGATTTATTCTTTGTTTGGGTAGTAATAGATTGTTCTTGCTTCAGAATATTTATGGCCTGAATTTATGTGTATTGTTTGTCGGAGTAGGACGAGTCTGTCTTATATCTGTATATCTTTACATATCTAAGTCGAACTATATGTTCTTTTGTCTCTAGAGAGGTCAAAGACTGTTCGGCGGATGTGTCGCGAGAGAGGTGTGATTTGGCTTCGTCCTGATGGGGACTGTGTTTTTTCTATGTCGGCTTGTCGCCGGAAAAAGTGATCTCAGTATTTGTGGGGAAAGTGATAGTCGTCTAGACCTATCGTGTATGCTTTACCCCAGTGTTCATTCTTATTGCCAAGGAATGGCAGAATCATGTTTCTGATACCAAGGTAATGAAAGATACTCTTCTGAACTCTCGTACGAAGCCACCGTTTTTCGATAGGTACGATTTGTACGTCTGAGAGGATACATTTAACTAGATGAAAAACGACTCTGATTCCTAGCAGCACCATATCCTGTAGAATGCAGTCAATTGTTCATGATAAAATCTACAGAGCAATGAAATGTTTAATGAATGACTAACTTTAAGACAGATTCATTATCTGTATCCAAACGTGAGTGACAGCTCACGAGAGAAGCCATCCTGTAACCAAACATGTAGTGACTTTCAAGAAGAGAAAGGGGATACCCGTATTATCGCTTGATTAGTCCAGAGATCACTGCTACACATGAGAACCCATTGCTAGCGGTTCAATAAAATTATATGGAAAAATCTGTGCTGGACATTATGTTAAGGAATCTTCGCTAGACGAGATTAGGTCTAGAAGCCATCTTGGATATTGTTTATAATCTGACGTGCTTTGTCAGTAAACTCAGTTGATATATATATATGGGCAATACTGAGTGCTTGGCTACTGACAGTCCATTATATTATTATTCTACATGAGTGCCCATGTAACATTGCAAGACCATTTATCCACTGTACCATGATGTATGATGCCAACCTGTGATTTGTCACTATCTGTGCTGTCGAGTGTGTACGTCCAATTAAACTGTAGTAAAGGTACACAGTCGTTGGTGTCGATGACTTCCAGCCATACATGAGTGTGAGAAAAGAACATTTGTCAACACCACGAACTCTTCTTATCATTCGCATATTATACACTCAATCTATGTCTACACACCACTGCGTAGGTCAAGTTGACATTCCATACTCAAACCACGAGCAACACAACAACACAGTATTTAACTCTGGTGATGTTCGAGTGAGCTTCAGATTTTTCAGCATGTCTCTTGCTCAGGGCAAGGGTCTTGTATTAAAAGAGTTTATCAGTCGATGATGACCTTCGTCTTCCAGCACACACCCATCATTAACACCATGTACTTATCACACACCCATAAAATTCCATAAATTAACTGGACAATGTGTAGTCACCATAGACAGGGAGTGATGAGGTCACCCCAACAGCACATCTATTAAATATTCTCCCAAAATAGATTACTACTATAAACAGAAATAATATTAACTAGTCTAGTAACATATATATGTACACACATTGCATTTATTATGTAATATTCATGTATTTCTTTCATAATTACTAAACCTTTCATATGTTCTGGCCAAAATAAAACCTTGGTCCAGAACAAATAAATGTAAGAAAATTACTATCCAAATTTTACACACTTGAGTTAGTTCAGTGTATTATAACATTTATTAATATTATTAGACTTAGTAAATATCTGTGTGTGTGTATGTAAACTACCACACCACATTACATATCATTACCCTAGACATTTAACGTAGCCACATTCATTAGTAAAAAAAGATAGGTGTGAGGTCGTAGTGGTAGCAAGAAGGGCCTTCTGACAATTCACAGCTACATTTTATCTCAGGAGCCTTCACAGTTGACCTCATGCATCACACTTAATAACATCACCATCATACAATACCATCAAACCCACTACATTGGGATCAAGACTGTTTGCTTCATTTCGACCAAAGAAGTTACAAATATACTGAGTCTAATAAATATTTATGAACAAAGGAAACTGGAAATTATCTAAATATGCTCATTTAAAATGATACCGCCTCATCGGGAATGGCCAGATAATTAGCACAGTTGTGAGCAGTGAAATTAAAAGATGAGAACCACTGGTGAAGATTCTGACATATCTGCACTATTACTTCTCTTTTCCTGTCAATTACTCTGAAAGCCTTGTAGACAAATAGGCGGGAATTATTATTTGATGACACTGCTAACATGGATGTAGCTGAAGCTGGCTTGGTCGTTGGCTTAGAGTACGTTTATGTCACGTTACATTAATTACTTTTATCGGCTGGAACTCCAATGAAAATGGAAATAGCTCTTCCATTTTTTTTTTACTTGAATGCAGTTGATTGCGGTTTCAGTTTTTGTTCTTAAAAAAAAAGGCAAGATGGGATTCCGCTCTGTGCATTTCAAAGCCAGCTTAGTTCAAGGAGTTCAAAAGAGCAAAACAAAGTTAAAAATCTTCACATTAAAGAAGGATCGAATTTAGGAAATTACAGGCTTGAGAAAACAAAATGGCGTTCCAGAAGAACAACTGTATAAAAATCAGTACTCCATTTTTAGCTGCAGAAAATCCTGAGATTTCAGTGTTTGAGCTTTCGCGGTTTATTCCTCTTCTGCCAGTCTGCTTTATCATTTTAGCATGTGTTTAATGCTACTCTGCATATTTTCCTCCATCTTTTCACATCGTTTAACATTGTTAAAGTATCACACGTTCGTCATTATCTCTCTCGTTTGCTTTCTTGATTCATTTAACCACTCACCTGCGCCATCATCATTAATATGTAGCTTCCCAATGAGCATTGGCCATGCACAAAATCATAACCAAGTCCTCTTGTCGCATGCCATCAACTCAAGGCCTTTCTGTTTTTTTTGTTTTTTTTTGGCTCATCTCTTTCATGTCTCTCTCTCTAATTATCATCTCAATGTGTTCTCGGTCTCCAGCCACTTTTCTTACCATGGGGATTTCAGAAGAAGACATCCTGGTAATACTGCCGTATCCACATAGTTTTCTCAGTATGTGTCATATCCACCACCAGCTTTTTCTTCTCATCTCTACTTCCACTGTCACTTTTCTGGTTCTTACCATGGGTTCCACATTGGTGATTTTGTCGTACTCTTTCAATCCTAGGCATTCATGAAAAAATAGCCAACATTTAGGCTTGCTTCTATTGTGTGTAACTGTGAAGTATTTTGGTTTCTACTCAAAAATCTAAATATGAAGACGTCTATGCCTCAGTGTTTCTCAATAGATGTCAGAAGATTATTGCACAAACGGTATAGCTGCACAGCAATCTCCTTTTGTTGTTATCGAAGAACACACAAGTGCGATATAAAGGCGTTGACTGGACTCAAATTAGGGACGCACAGATTGATATTTTGTTTCAATAAAAAACGCCCAAGGAAAACAGATTATATCAGCTTGTTTCTTCAATCTTTACTGACAAGCACGAGGATTATATCAGTGCCATCCAGTGCCACAAGGCTTGTGTTTCTCAGCCAGGGCTTCGTGCGCTGTCATCAGGGGTTCCATGAGAAGTAGTGCAAGCAACAAGTAAAGATAATAAATACAATTAAAAAATATAAATACCCGTTGACAATTATTGGTACTTTCTGAATGCAACTGGCGGTACTACTTACCGGATTTAATAAACTTCCTCATGTCTGACAAACATAGAACACAAACAAGAAATTGTCTGATTACTGTCTAGAAGAAACTCGCGATGTATGGGTAAAAACCGGGTTCAGAATTCTCATAACAGTGGGAAACAAAGCTCTGGTAGATTGATGTAGCAAATGAAGATCTCAGATAGAGAGTTTACCTCGTGCGGTATAGAACAAGATCGTAAATCGACAAATTGGCGGGGCAATTGTTAACTTTATATCGGTCCGCCGCCTTTTAGGAAGAATTAAGCAATTATTAATTTCAGCTCGTCAAGCCCCCACCCTGATTTACTCAGACAAACATGCAGTACGTTTAGAATGATTAAATCGAAGTTAAATTTGTATAATTACAAATAACAAATTTAATAATCATTAGTTTTAACAAGGTTTTGGAAAATTTGAATAATGATTTAACAGAAAGTTATCACTGTTGTAATGGAATGAAAGTTTATAAAGGAGTTCACGTGGCAGCTTTAACGTTTAACTTATCTGCCAATGGCAGGTTCTTCTCCCGCTGATGGTGTGGTTCTTGGTAGACTGATCACGCTCGTCGCTGGTCAAGGTTGTTAGGGCGCAGCACGTTCCCAGAAATGTCAAGGAGTGTCTACGAAGTTGGTCCCTTGTCTTAAAGCTCAGGCCACTGTTCCCTTCTTGTTCCAGAGATAATACCCCTCAACTGGTACCACCAACAACTATGGTAAAAGAATAGAAACAAAACGCTCTCCTGAGTATTGCATTTTTCAACCCATAGTTATGGGTCCCCTTCTCTCTATTCCACCATTCCTTCTACCTCAGAATTTATCCTCGATGAGAATTAAACTTAATCCCTTGAGAGAAAACTTCTTTCACATTTAAATTGAATAGCTTTATCTTTATTTTACATTTAAATGAAAAAGGTTAATAGTACAGATAGAATATGTTTACATTTACATCTCCACTGATTGAAAAGTGTTCAAAATATAAATTGAATATGTTTTCATTTATATCTACACTTGTTGAACAGTTTGACACTTTCATTAATTTTAAAGTGAATATGTTTACATAGACATTTACACTGGTTTGAAAATGTAAATATAATATTTAGAATGTACATCATTTCTTTCATCTTTCCTTCTCTGCACAGTATGGAACTTGGGACTACTTATGCTCGGCACGCGTGCCCTTGTTTCGCCTAGGTCCGTTACAGTTTCAATATACAGATGCAATCCCTCTTGCGCCCACTTCCGCCATGACCCTTGTTTCAGTTTCCTCAGATTCCGGTTCCTTATTAAAATGGTAGAGTTCAATTTTGACCTGGGCTGTGCACTATACGTCCCTTCCAAATATGCCCCTCTCCAAGGTCTAAAAGTCCGGCCTAATAAACTGCTACGGACTTCTGACTTTTCTAACTTCTGGCGGTGTCTGGTTGTTGTCGTCTATTGGCAAGCTATTTAGCACTTTTTCTCACAGTGTGCCCTTAAAACTGACACCTTAACGCTGAGAGCACGTGTCAGTCTTTATATTGACTTTCCCCTTTACTCCCCGCCTTTGTTTGTTACGAAGCTAAGTAAAGCGCCAATTGTTTTCAAACATGCGTGTCGTGTGCGGAAATTTAAAATTAATTCCAACGTGGAACAATTCTGTGCATGATTCAGAGGTCACCTCCCCCATATATGGTAATAAAACATCCGGTTGCCTGGCAGGCAGACTCACCAACGCATCTGTAAACTCATGCGACAATGTGTGTCAGATGTAACAACTTATTACTTTCATATAAAGTAAAGTCTTCGTGAAAAAGTCAGACAGGAAACGATTAAGTCATTTATGTCCGTTCAAAAGATGTTGCACAGACGAGTAATCACGTTATCTGTCGCTTGAGCACACACAACTCGTCTCTTTACCACCTTGGCGAAGACGCACCCTTGCCTTATCAGCGATTAAACAAATACGCTGGGGCGATTTTGGTGTTAATCTGTAGCGGCCAATGTTTGGTACATGAGAATTTACCAACATGAGTGCCGTTTCAATATTGCATCACCTGTCTACTATCTCGGCAGGGATGGGCTGGCAAATAGACAAGACGAATTATTACTAAAAGGAGTGTAAGAATGAAACACAAAATACCTGCTACCTAGCAGAGAAAGAAATAAGTGCTGACCATGGAAAAGCACGCAGTTAGTCAGTACAACAATTTGACATGAGTACTGCCGGAGTGACAGAGAGATCGAGAAGGGGTCCCAAATCCATCTGGTGACATATCTATCTATCTATCTATCTATCTATCTATCTATCTATCTATCTATCTATCTATCTATCTATCTATCTATCTATCTATCTATCTATCTATCTATTTAGGCACAGTGTTCCTTCCTCTAGTTAATAAACGTAGAATGCCCGAGAATATCTAAAGCGCACTCAGAAATATAATCTTAAGCTAGTCCGACAATCACTGAGCATATGCTGTGAGACTGAGCATTGGGATACACCGTGAAAACCATAAAAATAAATGAGTATTCCCGAGGAGGATCTCTCTCACAGACTGTCCCTTCTCTCTCCCAGTGACACAGCGTGGGGTCGGTGAGTGTTATTATGTTTTAATTTTAAAAATTTGATAAAGGTACACGCAGTGTGCTGGCACGTGTAGTAGTCTAGGCAAATAATTAACATTCCAGCAGATGATACAGCCATTCATAAAACAATTAACAGAGATCCAGTCCCAAGAAACATTGCAATGACGTATGTTCTGAACTTCGGAATTAACGTACGAACGTAGGTACGGCCGTGTTTATCTATACTGATATCACGCAGAACAAGATTAAATAACGTTCCGTAACTTGCACTACATTAGTATGTTACACAGTCCAGCTTGTGAACTTCTCAAGCTACAGTGTCATTAAACAAAGGAATTCTTATCATACTCGTAGTACTGCTCTTCTGTCGTTCCCTTCTCTGTTCAAAACCAGAAACACCAGCCGGATCTAACAAAACACGGCTAGCAGGTAGGTAGTCCCACAGCCGGATCTCGCAAATCACGGCTAGCAGGTAGGTACTGATATCACCACAGTAACTTGCACTACGGATGTTCTCACAAAAACACGGCTATCAGTAGTAGGTAGTCCCACAGCCGGATCTAACAAAACACGGCTAGCAGGTAGGTAGTCCCACAGCCGGATCTCACAAAACACGGCTAGCAGGTAGGTAGTCCCACAGCCGGATCTCACAAAACACGGCTAGCAGGTAGGTAGTCCCACAGCCGGATCTCACAAAACACGGCTAGCAGGTAGGTAGTCCCACAGCCGGATCTCACAAAACACGGCTAGCAGGTAGGTAGTCCCACAGCCGAATCTCACAAAACACGGCTAGCAGGTAGGTAGTCCCACAGCCGGATCTCACAAAACACGGCTAGCAGGTAGGTAGTCGCACAGCCGGATCTCACAAAACACGGCTAGCAGGTAGGTAGTCCCACAGCCTGATCTCACAAAACACGGCTAGCAGGTAGGTAGTCCCACAACCGGATCTCACAAAACACGGCTAGCAGGTAGGTAGTCCCACAGCCGGATCTCACAAAACACGGCTAGCAGGTAGGTAGTCCCACAGCAGATACTGCTATAGGGGACAGAAGTGTTAGAGACTTCACCGTGTCCAGATTCGAGAGATGGAGTGACCAGTTCCCATCCTCGCTGCCGTTGCTTTCCCTAACTTAAATGCAGAGTCAGGTATCCATTTGCATCTGGATAGACTAGAACGTGACGCCACTGCATTTTGCACTCGGTAATGTTGCCGCGAGTGCCAGCGCTCTATCCACTCTGTCAGTCGGACGCTAGAAACTCTGTTAATTTTCATTCTTCCCCGGAAAAACAATCACTAAAACTCTTTCACTCTCTCACGTGATATTCACTGACAGCTTTTATACTCCAGAACCTAATTCACAATCTGATATTTGGTGACAACATTTATACCCCAGAACTTAACTCACAATCTAGATTTTCATCTTCCCTATACTGCCAGACATGAACAGTTCATTCAAATGTACCACACACAAGCATATTAAATACAGTATGTCATTCAAACAAGAGACCTCCCCATCCTTGACCCATAACCACACGCACGATTATCATCGTCATGTGACAAAGATAAGATACAATAGTAAAACACAGCCTGACTTTCTCGTGTGGGAGAGTCAAGAAACATAAATTCTAATCAACATCAAAGATCAATACCTCGAGAAACATGATCGCTATGCTTTGGGTATTGGTAATGTTGTTTCCTTACATAAAATGTTAAAATAGCGACGCCCTTATTTCATATTTTGGAGGTCCATAACCTGCTATATAATTCCACATGCTATAAACCATTGGTAGAGAACCCAGGAGCTGTGCAGATCTACTTCAGAAGCGCTGAACAAGACTTCGATGAAATCGCGTCTGTTTTCAGCTTACAGTGTGTTTGGAATCTGAAATAAGCACATTATATATGTCATTGTTATCTCTGTCAGATAATCTGCATCCTGCTATTACTTGACAGAGTGGTTGACATGTCAACTAAATACATTTTAGCAAGACAGTATATGGGTTGTCACTACCTTTACACCGGGAGGATACATTGGTTTTAAATGCCAGTAGGAAAGAGGTAGTCTAAAATTTTGATAGTTTAAAAATTCGTCCATTTCCCTTCTGCATCACCTAGAGATCTACCAAGTCATTCCGTTGTGATCTACTGGTAAAAAACGATCGACTGCTTGCTGACCCCTGATATAGACCATCTGTTGTTGTATAGGTGAATCATTTGTGGTCAACATCCTAGCTCCAGTCATTAACTTTTTTATTACTTTTACACAGATCTGCTTATAACATTTGTTACTTTGTTTTGATGTTCTCAGATGGCGTATTGGAAGTTCACAAGGATGACAAAAGGCTGGGTGAAATCAAATCAGGTGGTCTGTTTGGAGAGCTAGCCATCCTCTACAACTGTAAACGAACAGCATCTGTCAAAGGTGAGTATTAGGGACGGACCTGGTAATCGATCTCTGAAATAATACAAGTAGCTCCTTTTGGTGGTTTTTACGTCTGCTGTTTGTGATCTTGCGAGGACTTTAGCATGGATACCAAAATTGCTTGGGATATTGTGCCACGCAGTAGATCTGCGAGTGTAATATTCAAACTTTAGTGCCTATATACAAAGTGGAAGCCAAGATGATAAACACACACGTATTCAATAATTTAGTTAACAAAGTAATATATATCCAAAGATCAATGTAAAAATAAAACCAAGGAACATGTCAAATGAAATATAAAAAGTCACCGTCTTAAACCAAATACACAGCGCTTCCGTCAATACTGTAAAATTATAATCAGGATTTTTTTTTCTGTTTGCAAAACCAATCAACAAACATTAAAAAAAATATAGCTACTGGGACGCGAAACTGCACAATCCATACTGATAAAATACAGCTAACTAGAAAGGCCTTAGTTGTGGAATCCACTGGAAACGAAATAGAATCGGAGACTGTCGTGAAACGAAGTGTAACCCACTACTTTGTTAATCACTATGTCGAGATACAGATTTGCTTCAACCAATCAACTTGCACCGTTCACCAGTCTCTGAGACAGAATAAATTAACGGCCATCATGTTCACGCAAGATGGCGGATTTAAACTGAATAAAATTAGGCTGTACAGCGCTTGAGACTAAACCGGAGGAAACCAATAAACTTGCTCCGCCAGGAACCAACCGAAAGCTTTCCTCAAGTATTTACTTGCCTATATAATCGGGCGGATTTTATGCTAAACACGCAACACCAAAAAACGAAGCCAGACCGACCGACTGAAGAGGAAGAACCTGTCACTTTGATTTATTGCTTTCTGAGGGCATCGACCTGCAGCCTACTTCACTAGTCGAGTCAAACTGGCCTTTTTTAAATCTTGGAGGGTAAATATAAATTTACGATAACCTTTAGGAAAATAGGCCTTCAGCAGGTATATAATGTTGGTATTTGTTGTGTGTCATTATACTACCTACCCCTGTATATATTTAATATATTTTGGGTTCACTATGAATGTAAATGATTGATATAGACAAAGACTAATAGGACTCATACCTCAATCTATTGTCTCACACGACTTCAGTATATTATCTCAGATAAGACCAACTGCAATATAACCAAAACAGTCCTTGTTAGGACTCAACCTATTGTCTCCTTTACTTCAATCTATTATCTCAGACCAACTGCAAATATAACCAAAACAGTCCTTGTTAGGACTCAATCTATTGTCTCATCTAACTCCAACTGCAATATAACCAAAACAGTCCTTGTTAGGACTCAATCTATTGTCTCCTATAACTCAATCTATTGTCTCAGATAAGACCAACTGCAATATAACCAAAACAGTCCTTGTCAGGACTCAATCTATTGTCGCATCTAACTCCAATCTATTGTCTCCTATAACTCCAACCTGATATATCACCAAACAGTCCTCGTCGCATATACTCCTATCATAAGAACATAAAAATATTGTTAGGATATATGTTACCCGCTAGTATAACACTTGTCAGAGAGGGCGTGGTATAGTATAGGGGGAAGGACATTGTTGTATCACACCTAGGTGTACATATTATTGGATTTATTCATGTATTGATTTATATTATGGGATGTATTCATGTATTAAATGTATTCATGTATTGAATCTATATTATTGAATGTATCCATGTATTAGTTTATCAGAAAGAATGCTTTGCAAGTAGACACCTGTCTTGTCTCGCTATTGCTAAATCATACTGAGCCATGTTGTCATTCATCCTACATGCATACATCTGAGACACGCTCATTTCACTCACACTAGAAATAGGTGGGCTTGAGGACAGAAATTAGCCCCTATTTTTGCTTTGTTACAGGTTTATTTGTGTCCTAAAAACCTGAGGTCGTATGTTCGAGTCAATCCCGCTGCCTGGAACTTTGCAGGAGCATAGAGATTGTACAGAAGCTACATCTTTAGTCCCCCTCAGTCTTGGGTGGGCTAAAGTAACGAGCCTCAGCAGGAGTTGTGTGAACCAAACTACGGAGAACAGAACTGTTTTAAGAGATGAGTACACATTCGTACCATTTCTGTCAGCATTGTGAGCATAGAAACTGTCAGTGATGAGAAAGTGACTTAGCATAGCAAGAGACAAAATTAACAGCATAGCTGAATAAATGTTATATCCTGTAACTATAATTAAATAACAGCACAGCTGATATAATTTTTTGTTCCTATAATTGGAAAACTTGTTGTCTATTTATATATTTTTTTATAAAAATAAACATTTGTAAATCATATGTAAACTTACAAATTCATTACATTCCATTTTTCAACATTCACACTTCAGCACAAGAGTAGATAGTGTATATACTACATAAAATATAAGGAAATTGTATTTTGAACGCCTTGTCAATTTTATCATTGTTAAGTAAAAATCTGTTTCCTTGGTTTTTTTTTAATATCACAGTTAGTTACACAGCGGAGGTGGCGCTTTATGTCGGTCTCCTCTCTACTATTGTTTCGAGATCAGAACATTCACAGCCGTAACTAATTTGTGATACCAGTAGTTCTCTCAGACACTGGGACTTCACCATTTTCTGCAGAAATTCTATTTCTGTAATTTTCAGTACCATACTGATCCAAGAGCCAAATAAAACCTCTCGCCACACTGGGGGCTCGTTCCTGGGATATTTCTGTATATCTTGAGCCATACTTAGTCTATTCATCTATCTACACTCTATCTTGTGCCACCCATAGATAACATAAGAAAACCAATTTTTTTTCAAAAAATTATATAATAGGATTTTTTATTGTTTTCTTAGGAGGAGTACCATTTAGTACTCAGTAAATAGTTGATGCTCACAAAGTTGCACGGAAATTATTTGTTCATTTAAATTAATTAAGTTTAATTACAATAATTGGGTTATAGTAAATTTACATACCCTATCTAAGTAACGCCATGGCTGATCTAGTGAAGTTCAGGACTGCGATCATGCAGATGGGTAAGGAATTAAACATGACAGGTGATGCTCTTACTCAGTATGTCACAACAGAAGTGGACAAACACATGGATAGGGAAGAAAGAAAGTTGCAATTAGAGACTGAAGCAAGGAAATTAGAGGCTGATAGAGAAGCAAAGAAATTGGAGGCTGAAGAAAGGCGGTTGCAAGCAGAAGCTGAAAGAGAAGCCAAAAGACTGGAAGCTGAAAAAGAAGCCAAAAGACTGGAAGCTGAGAGAGAAGACCAAAGACTGGAAGCTGAGAGAGAAGACAAAAGACTGGAAGCTGAGAGAGAAACCAAAAGATTAGAAATGGAAGCCAAGAAATGGGAGGCTGAAAATGAGGCAAAGAAAATTGAAGCTGAGGAAAGGAAATTACAAGCAGAGAGAGACCATCAGTTGAGATTAAAAGAGCTTGAAATTCAGGCAAATACTGGCAATAATGGTGGGAGCTCACCTCACTCTGAGAGTAGCTCCAGCCAGAGCACCTCAAGTGGGGCCATGAATTTTCATCTGGACCCATTTGTTGAGAAAGAAGACGCCATCGAGTCGTACCTGGATAGATACGAAAGACTAGCCACTACCTATGGCTTAGTGAAAGAAAAATGGAGTCTTAAACTATCTCAGGGATTGAGAGGTGTGGCCTACGATGTATATTTGAAGCTCTCAAGAGATGACCAGGAAGATTATGAAATCCTGAAACAGGCACTGCTTGTGAGATATGAAAAGAACTCAGAATCATATAGAAAGAAATTCCGAACCGCTAAACTTCTTCCAGGAGAAAACTATCACCAATTCTCTGCTAGACTGGAAACCTATTTGGAAAAATGGAGTAGTTTAGGAAAGTGTCAGGATCTGAAAGAAATGATAATGATGGAGCAGGTGAAAGAGTCCATGCCTCAAGAAATGAGGAAGTTTATCATGGAACAAGGAGCAGAGAGATTGGAAGATATTGTAACTGTTGCTGAGAGATATCAAGCAGCTCAGGCAGAATTATTAGGAAATAAGAAGAAACAGGGTGAAAACTTCAAATCATCACAAAACTATACCAAATATGAACAAAAGGACCATACCACAAGGAACAAACAAAGATTTGACCAAAAGGACAAAAACCCTCTAAGATCGGATAAGACACCTTACCGGAAGGAATGAAAGTGGTGTAAAACTTGTCTAATGAGTAACCACAATACTGCGGACTGCAGAAGGAAGAATCCTCCTCATCATGCTGCATGTCTTACAACAGGGAATCAGGGAAGGAAGGAAATGGCAGTAAGTCAGAAAGACTTCCATCATCCCCCTGTCTGTGAGGAAGTGACCGTGAATGGCACTCAAGTACTGTGTTTATATGACACAGGATTGGACTTTGATTCAGTTGTGTGCTCTTCTCTAGTGAGTCCTGACCAGATAACCACAGAAACAGTGGAAATCAGAGGACCGATCAAGGGAGCAAGAACCATGACATTACCCATAGCCCGAATCAACATAAGATCTCGCTATGTGGAAGGAGAAATCAAAGCAGCAGTGATGGACGACCCTATTTACCCTTTGATTTTGGGGTGTAGGTATGTTTTCCTTGGAGAACCTATAAAACCTGTAGTTATGGCAACAGTCCAGACCAGGGAAAGCTCCAGGAAAATGGAGGAAAATCCTATCAATACTCATCCAGAAGAGATGAAAAAGGCTCAAGCAGCGGACAGCACATTGAAGCCTTGTTTCGGCAAATTGCCTAAAGCACATAACCCTCCAGAGAAAGGAGACTTGTATATGAAGAATGGCCTACTATACAGAAAAGCTGGAACAGGACCTAAAGGGCATGGACAGCTTGTAGTGCCAAAATCTTACAGGGAGAAGGTTATGACGCTAGGACATGCTATACCCTTCAGTGGACATATGGGAATAGGGGCCACTGGACAAAGGATAGCCTGTCACTACTTCTGGCCAGGAATTACAGAGGACATAAAAAGATATGTAAGATCCTGTCCAGAATGCCAAAGAGTAGCTCCTAAGCATAGGACTGCACCAGCAACACTGGGAGAAATGCCTATTATGGGAACCCCTTTTGAACGTGTTGCAGTAGATATTGTTGGACCCCTCACTAGGACCAAGAAGAGAAATGCTTACATCTTAACCTTGGTTGATACTTGCTCTATGTGGGGAGAAGCAGTGGCCATGTCAGCTATAGATTCAAAGCACGTGGCAGAGGCCCTGTTGACAATATTTACCCGATTAGGTTTCCCGCATCAGATATTGACTGACAATGGGTCTCAGTTTAAGGGAAAGCTAACACAAGAAGTATTCAGGATATTTCAAGCCAGGCACTATCATTGTAGTCCCTACCATGCCCAAGGGAACGGTCAAGTAGAGCGGTTCAATGGTACGCTAATTTCAATCCTTAGAAAGCTGGCGAGTGAAAAACCTGATACTTGGGATACATACTTACCCGCTGCACTATTTGCATATAGGGAAGTACCCCACAATTCAACTGGATTGGCTCCAGCTACATTGTTGTTTGGAAGACCAATAAAAGGTCCACTGGAAGCATTGCTGCGGACATGGACTGATGAAAAGGCAGAGGAAACAGTGACTTCCTCATACCAGTACGTCAACGAGTTGACATCTCGATTGAAAGCAGGTTGGAAACTGGCCAATGATAACTTAAGACAGGCCAGGAGGAAGCATGCTGCCTACTACAACAAAAAAGCAAAGGATAGGGAACTGGAGGTGGGTGAAAAGGTGTTATTACTGTTGCCAAGCAGCAATAATAAATTGCAGATTGGATGGCAGGGACCCTATGTCATACTGGAGAAACTTTCCAGGACCAATTATAAGATTGACAAGAAAGGAAAGGAGAAGGTATATCATGTCAATCTTCTTAAAAAATACTATGACAAGGAATCATCAGAAGTTGCACATATCATGACCCTAGCCATTGCAACAGAAATGCACGGTGAACCACTTCACTCTATGGAGTATCCACTCACAACTACAGAGGATTATGTTCAAGTAAATATTAGTGAACATTTAACTCCAGAGCAGAAGAAGAGGGTTCAGAAAGTGTTGGAAACCCATGCTGATGTGCTCACAGATAAGCCAGGTCGTACGAATCTGTTAGAGTACGACATGAAGGTTACCGACCCTACCCCAGTATGCATGAGAACATACCCTATACCCTATGCGAAAGCCCAAGCACTAAGGGAGGAAGTTGATTATCTGTTGAAGGAGAAAATTATCTCGAAGTCAGACTCTCCCTATAGCTCAAGTGTGGTGCTATTGAGAAAACCGAGTGGTGAACACAGGTTATGTATTGACTACCCGAAGCTTAATGCGATCACAGAATCTCAGGTGGACTCCTTACCTGACACCAACCAGCTGTTCTCTACACTGAGTAAGGCTAGGTATTTATCGAAGGTAGATCTAAGCAAGGGATACTACCAAATACCAGTGAAACCAGAAGTTAGGAAAATGCTGGCATTTAGTACATCGGACGGACACTACGAGTTTAATGTACTACCCTTTGGGCTGAAAAATGCTCCCAGTATCTTTTCAAGAATGATGAGGAAATTATTGGAACCTCTACAAAATCCCCATATCACTAACTTTATGGATGACATTCTTGTTGCTACAAACACATTTGAAGAGCATATAGTAGCGCTCTCCATGTTGTTTGACAGACTGAGAGCCACTGGATTGACTGCACGTCCAACCAAGTGCTATATCGGTTGTAAGGAGTTGGAATTCCTAGGTCACACTATTTCTACAGGTCATATGTCTCCTGACCCAAAGAATATAGAGAAGCTAAAGAAGGCACCCAGACCTCAAACGAAGAAAGATGTGAGATCATTCGTGTCATTATGTGGGTTCTATCAGAAGTACATACCCCACTTTAACTCTCTGTGTGCACCATTAACTAACTTAACTAAGAAAGGACAGCCTGACAAAATCCAATGGAATGCTGATTGTGAAAAAGCTTACACAGAGCTAAAAGAAAAACTCACCAGCAAACCCATCCTTACACTACCCGATATCACACAGGAATTTGTATTAAGGACGGACGCTAGCAGTATAGGGATTGGTGCAACTCTCTTGCAGAAATCAAAAGCCCAGCCGGAGGAACTTTTACCAGTCGCCTACGCCAGTAGGAAGCTGAATGCAGCTGAGTTGAACTACTCGACCATAGAGAAAGAATGTTTAGCTCTAATTTGGTCCATCAACAAATTTTCACCTTATCTGTATGGGACACACTTCATTGTCCAAAGCGATCACCAACCTTTAACATTCTTGGCTGCATCTAAAAAGCTAAATTCGAGATTGTTAAGGTGGAGTCTGCTTCTGGCGCCTTATTCCTTTACCGTGAATTACATTCCGGGAAGAGACAATGTAGGAGCTGATTTTTTAAGTCGACACCCTAGTACTCTGGAAGGACAGACGCAAAACGATTAACCACAGCAGGGGTTTACACGTCAGCTATGACAAGTCACAGCTAGGAAAGGAGGGGGCTATGTCGTGAAACGAAGTGTAACCCACTACTTTGTTAATCACT
The DNA here is from genome assembly GCA_024509875.1 of Oreohelix idahoensis. Classification (NCBI taxonomy): domain Eukaryota; kingdom Metazoa; phylum Mollusca; class Gastropoda; order Stylommatophora; family Oreohelicidae; genus Oreohelix; species Oreohelix idahoensis. The sequence goes on from JAMPIV010020305.1 coordinate 31,090, forward strand.
ATGTCGAGATACAGATTTGCTTCAACCAATCAACTTGCACCGTTCACCAGTCTCTGAGACAGAATAAATTAACGGCCATCATGTTCACGCAAGATGGCGGATTTAAACTGAATAAAATTAGGCTGTACAGCGCTTGAGACTAAACCGGAGGAAACCAATCAACTTGCTCCGCCAGGAACCAACCGAAAGCTTTCCTCAAGTATTTACTTGCCTATATAATCGGGCGGATTTTATGCTAAACACGCAACACCAAAAACGAAGCCAGACCGACCGACTGAAGAGGAAGAACCTGTCACTTTGATTTATTGCTTACCTGAGGGCATCGACCTGCAGCCTACTTCACTAGTCGAGTCAAACTGGCCTTTTTTAAATCTTGGAGGGTAAATATAAATTTACGATAACCTTTAGGAAAATAGGCCTTCAGCAGGTATATAATGTTGGTATTTGTTGTGTGTCATTATACTACCTACCCCTGTATATATTTAATATATTTTGGGTTCACTATGAATGTAAATGATTGATATAGACAAAGACTAATAGGACTCATACCTCAATCTATTGTCTCACACGACTTCAGCCTATTATCTCAGATAAGACCAACTGCAATATAACCAAAACAGTCCTTGTTAGGACTCAACCTATTGTCTCCTTTACTTCAATCTATTATCTCAGACCAACTGCAAATATAACCAAAACAGTCCTTGTTAGGACTCAATCTATTGTCTCATCTAACTCCAACTGCAATATAACCAAAACAGTCCTTGTTAGGACTCAATCTATTGTCTCCTATAACTCAATCTATTGTCTCAGATAAGACCAACTGCAATATAACCAAAACAGTCCTTGTCAGGACTCAATCTATTGTCGCATCTAACTCCAATCTATTGTCTCCTATAACTCCAACCTGATATATCACCAAACAGTCCTCGTCGCATATACTCCTATCATAAGAACATAACAATATTGTTAGGATATATGTTACCCGCTAGTATAACACTTGTCAGAGAGGGCGTGGTATAGTATAGGGGGAAGGACATTGTTGTATCACACCTAGGTGTACATATTATTGGATTTATTCATGTATTGATTTATATTATGGGATGTATTCATATATTAAATGTATTCATGTATTGAATCTATATTATTGAATGTATCCATGTATTAGTTTATCAGAAAGAATGCTTTGCAAGTAGACACCTGTCTTGTCTCGCTATTGCTAAATCATACTGAGCCATGTTGTCATTCATCCTACATGCATACATCTGAGACACGCTCATTTCACTCACACTAGAAATAGGTGGGCTTGAGGACAGCAATTAGCCCCTATTTTTGCTTTGTTACAGGTTTATTTGTGTCCTAAAAACCTGAGGTCGTATGTTCGAGTCAATCCCGCTGCCTGGAACTTCGCAGGAGCATAGAGATTGTACAGAAGCTACATCTTTAGTCCCCCTCAGTCTTGGGTGGGCTAAATTAACGAGCCTCAGCAGGAGTTGTGTGAACCAAACTACGGAGAACAGAACTGTTTTAAGAGATGAGTACACATTCGTACCATTTCTGTCAGCATTGTGAGCATAGAAACTGTCAGTGATGAGAAAGGGAATTAGCATAGCAAGAGACAAAATTAACAGCATAGCTGAGAAGGGTTATATACTTAATTAACAGCAGAGCTGATCCATGTACTATAATTAAATAACAGCACAGCTGATATAATTTTTTGTTCCTATAATTGGAAAACTTGTTGTAAAATATTTATATATTTTTAATAAAAATAAACATTTGTAAATCATATGTAAACTTACAAATTCATTTCATTCCAAACCAACGTCCTTTTCAGGACGAACGAGGAAGAAGAAGAAGAAGATTACATTCCATTTTTCAACATTCACCCTTCAGCACAAGAGTAGATAGTGTATATACTAAATAAATACTTAGGAAATTGTATTTGAAGCCTTGTCAATTTTATCATTGTTAAGCAAAATCTGTTTCCTTGTTTTTTTTAATATCACAGTTAGTTACACAGCGGAGGTGGCGCTTTATGTCGGTCTCCTCTCTACTATTGTTTCGAGATCAGAACATTCACAGCCGTAACTAATTTTTGATACCAGTAGTTCTCTCAGACACTGGGACTTCACCATTTTCTGCAGAAATTCTATTTCTGTAATTGTCAGTACTATACTGATCCAAGAGCCAAATAAAACCTCTCGCCACAGAGACAAGAAAAATATATAGGAGATAAAAGGAAGTGAAGAACGATTAAGGCAACTGCATCCTGGAAGAAGACGGCACAGTGGTCACTTAAAGAATGTTGAAGATGCCCTATATTAGGTCTTCTAGTGACCGTATGTAAGAATGTTGAAGATGACCTTTATTAGGTCTTCTAGTGACCGTATGTAAGAATGTTGAAGATGACCTTTATTAGGTCTTCTAGTGACCGTATGTAAGAATGTTGAAGATGACCTATATTAGGCCTTCTAGTGACCGTATGTAAGAATGTTGAAGATGACCTATATTAGGTCTTCTAGTGACCGTATGTAAGAATGTTGAATATGACCTATATTAGGTCTTCTAGTGACCGTATGTAAGAATATTGAAGGTGACCTATATTAGGTCTTGTAGTGACCGTATGTAAGAATGTTTCAGAAACTAAAGACAGAAAACGGCGCTGTAACTAATATGTTGCAATTTATTTAAACCAGATAACAAGCTAAACATTTATTAATAAAAACACACTTACACTGTTGCTCATGTAAATTTGTTTGTCCATCACCCCTTTCCACATCCCTTACCTCAACAGCTGTGACGAATACCACTCTCTGGGTCCTTGACCGTAGAGTCTTCCAGACCATTATGATGAAAACCGGTTTAGAGAGGAGAGAGGAGAATATTTCTTTCCTTAAAAGGTACGTTATATCTCCTGTTCATTTATATGTTCATTATTATATACTTATTATTTGCCTCCTGCTCTGGTCATTCATTGTTGTTCTGTAAATCCTGTACCTAATTTCCTTGTAGTTTGTCCATGCTTTTGCTCACTTATTTTTTCATCCGTTTATGAAAACATTTTTGGCCCCCACCTCTTTATACGGTGGATATTTTGCTTTGCTAAAAATGTTTTCTTAATTATTCAATACTAATTTGTTGCCCAGCTTGTCAATATATATATATATATATATATATATATATATATATATATATATATATATATATATATATATATATATATATATATATATATATATATATATATATATACCACCTTATAAATACTTGTACACACACACACGTACGAAGAACAGGGAAACATACTTATACCCTTTCAATGATATGACCAAGAACACACAGAGTTTGACTCATGACTTAGCGGGTACCAAGGAAATATATGCTATACCTTCAATTACTTTGTATGAATCTATTTTAAGCAGAATTTAAACACTAGATGTCTATTCGAATACTTAGGATCAGATCTAACAGCTCTGGCGATGTGCAGTAGAAATTAAAAAAGAAGACTTGCAATTGCTTCACATAAGTGCTAATACAGATGAAAACGCTATGGCAAGGCACAAGCAAAGAAACAAAGTTACAACTGATCAGAGCATGTATATTCCCAGTAGCAACATACGGCTGCGAGACTTGGACACTCAATAAAAACAGTTGCAAAAAAGATTACATCATTCGAAATGAAATGCTACAGAAGGATGTTGAGAATACCCTGGACAGAAAAAAAGACCAACAGAGAAGTACTGCACTCACAAAACGTACAGGAACATTGGCTCCTAAATACCATCGCAATAAGGAAGCTGAAATTTTTCGGTCATATAAAAAGACATAATAGTCTGGAAAAAACAGTGATGGAAGGCACAGGTACTGTATCACAGAGAGTTGAACTTGTCTTTTTGACAAGAACGTGAAAGGATGATATATATATATATATATATATATATATATATATATATATACACACACACACGTACAGAGGCATACTTATTCAATGATATCCTGACTTAGAAGGTAATATATACCTTCGTATGTTTTAAGCTAAACAGACTAGATGCTATAAAAATGTCAGATCTATGTGACAGGGACAGCAGAGTACTTGCAACGGTGATTAGTGAGAGTAATAGTTTGCGACCAAAAAAAAAATTAATCACAGGCACTGTATGTACGTTATTTTCACATTTGACAGTGGAGTTAATAAAAAACAGGTACTGGGTTTGACAAGAACAAAGGACAAAGTACAATGCCTACGTTCCGGCCATAAGACCTTCGTCATAGATAAACGAACGACAACTGAAGAGAAAAGAAGTGACTTCAGCAATTTTCCAAGCGTTTATCAGGACGTTTGTTTGATCCTTCTTGCTATCAATAAAAAGCAGAATTCGCCAAGTGGATTATTCACCCTCTAATCGTTTTCTTAATTACAATTTTGCCTCCTTTTGGCACAAAATAATAATAATATATATTACGTTTATTATATTTTGATGAAAATGTTTAATGTTCATGTCTGGCATAGGGAAGATGAAAATCTATATTAGGTTTTTAAAATTTATCTATGGCGTGGGTTATATTAAGGCACGTCCATATGTAAAAGACCGTGTGTTCTGTTTATGATTGACTAATCCGTCAAACAGCTGTCACTTTTGATCTACAGTAGCGTGTATCAGAATTCCTACAAAAGACAATAGTTGCTATGATGGGCTTAGAGATTTCATTATGAGGTTTTGATTAGCTGGCTACCGTCATAGAAAACTAATTGCTACAGAAGCCACTACTGTAAGAAGGATGCACATTTTTTGTGAAGACTTCCTGGCAGACAATGCTGCAGTATTGACTCCATGGTCCTTAAGGAGCGCATGAGTTCATGCAGGCTCTCTGGGAACAACTACAGCAATTTGCTGCATGCTCCACAGTTAGCAGCGACAAAGAGACAGTAAGCAGCGACAAAGAGACAGTAAGCAGCGACAAAGAGACAGTTAGCAGCGACAGAGACAGGAGCAGGAGCTATTTACGTGTGGTATCATTTTTGCTTATTTTATTTATGATTTTAACTTAGATCTAGCTTTCTTTTCTTTTGTACTATTTTGTTCGGACGTCTCCGACAAAGGCAGTGTGGTCGTAACGAAAGCCTATTTCTCTTTTGTGAAAGGAAGACACATTACCTATTTTTCGTTTACCCCTTTATTTATCAGTCATATTGCTGTCCACCTCATTTTCTCTTACCCTTTCACATTTTAGCACGATAGAGACGTTTATCGAATCTTCGTTTTCCCTGGCTACGCTCTTGATCTGTTAAGCGCCTCAGGAGAATTAGTATTGGTTGTTTTCTGTGAGATGTGTTTCTTCGGCTAGCTAGCCTACCATGTGTCTGCTTTATTACTATTATTATTTTGTTGTTGTTGTTGAAAAAAAAAAACACTGTAGATCTACTTTTATATTAACTGTGCACCATACGCAGCAAGAAGGGAAATTACTATGATGATGATGATAATGATAATGGTGAAGATGATAATGAAGGATGTATGGGAAAAACCTTCATCAGCTTCAAGAATACACATAATATAGCAACATACGACATCACAGAGACAAAATAATAAATACAACGGAAATATAAGAAACATGATACAAAAAGAAAAAACAAACGTATAAAATCAATAAACGTCCGACTGGCAGAGTTGTTAGCGTTCTTGCCTCTCTCGGCATAGCTACAGGGTTCCAAACCTGGTAGCGTCATGCTTCACTAGCTGTAAATGGGTTCTTGACTCTGCTGTTTAGTTAGGGAAGGTAAAGGCAGTGAGAAAGGGAACTAGTAACCCAGTTCATAAAGCTGGACCTTGAAGAAGTCACTGCTTCACTCCCTTACGGCTGTATCTGGTATGGGACTACTTTTTACCTGTATAAAATAACATAAATTACGGGGCTGCTGTAAAACTGGTCAAAGCAACAATACTAGTACATTATCGTTGTAGACAACTTTGCTTGTGAGATGTACTTAACGTATCTCATAGATACAAACAACGTAATGATCGTTGTTTGACTCTAGAACATCTAATTTGAAACTCGTAAGTTTGTCGTGTTTGTAAAACATAGATTTCCAGTGTCGTTAACATGTGGAGGGGAGATCGTCACGTACTTAGTCTTCGACAGCGCTGATCTTCTTACGGCAGTACCGGAGAAGGTTTCAAAGGATTTCGTAGTGACAGTGAAAATATAAGGCTTACGTTCGGCGGTGAGAGAAGATATAGGACAGATTCAATCTTTCTAAACACCCGTGTGTTACCGGGGCCCGACAGGGGAGCAAAGAATAGTAACACTGTCCCCTGCCAAGCATGTCGTAGAAAGCGACTAAGGAGGGTTGGGCATGGGGCCGGTTACCCCATCCTGTAAAAAATTTAAACCACAAAAAACTTCAACAAATATGGACAAGTCAAATAAAGAAAATAAAACACAGCCATCCAAGACAGGGGAAGGTCCTCTCGCGGGGAGGCGTATGATGCAACACAGAGAAAGCCGAAAGGAGTCTGTGTTGCTGACTAACCTTCTTTCTTCTAGGAGAACTTCCAGATTTGGCACCTGGAATGTTCGGACATTAAACGAACAAGGGAAAGTGGCGCAAGTGGCAGCAGAAATGAGGGAATACAAAATCGAGGTTTTGGGAATGTGTGAAACAAAGTGGAAGGGGATAGACAGGAAGAAACTCATCACAGGTGAATTGGTGCTGTCCTCAGGACATGAAGACGAAAGTTCATACCACAGTGAAGGGGTAGCTCTTATGTTATCTAAAGAAGCACAGAAAGCACTCATTGAATGGGAAGCTGTTGGACCCAGAATAATAACAGCTACTTTCAAAACAGCTAAAAAGAAAATTCACGTAAATGTCATCCAATGTTATGCACCAACTAATGACAAAGAAGAGTCTGTGAAAGAAGCATTTTATACTAAACTACAGGAAATTATGGATAAAGTAAAAAGAAGAGACATCACAATTTTGATGGGTGACATGAATGCAAAGATAGGTACAGTCAACACCGGATTTGAAGAAGTCATGGGAAAACATGGGCTAGGAGTAATGAATGAAAATGGAGAACTATTCGCAAACTTCTGTGCTTCAAATCAACTGGCTATAGGAGGAAGCATGTTTCCACATAAGAGAATACACAAGGCAACATGGATATCACCAGATCATAGAACAGAAAATCAGATTGATCATATATGCATAAACAAGAAGTTTAGATCATCATTGCAGGATGTAAAGGTATATAGAGGAGCAGATGTGGCATCATATCACCATCTTCTGATAGCCAAAATAAAAATGAAACTCAAGAGATATGCAACAATGCAAAATTATAGACAACCGTATAATGTAGGTGTTACGCACGGATCATTATTATTTTTCGTTTGTATAAACATTTTTCATATGTATGATCATGGTTTTGACTGAAGTGTGTATTATGTTTTCTATGGTCAAAGGGACATAATCCGAGTTGTCGAAACTACAATTTTTAGGAGTTGCCTTCTCTTGTATAGAGACACGTTCGGTCTATAATTTCTTGAACGAAGCGTGACCACATCTCCTTATTTGGTAGTATCAGTCAACTATGGTAGATGTCTGAAACCTTTCTTAACGCTTCTTTTCATGACCATAAAAGGCGCGACTGTGTAAGACTTTTATCTCGAATGTTCTTCGAATCGTCTTATTGTGAACGGCAACTCAGAGATTGTCGTTCTGCGCATGTCAAAAACCGGGAGTTCGTTCTGTGTGTTCCGCCCAGTTGGGCAGTTTAGAAATGGTTTAAGAAGCGAGCAGACGCAACTGCGTCTTGTGATTCTCTGAGGGAAATACAGTGTCTTAGTGAGTTAGTTAGCTAACTAGACTATTTCCCAGTATTATGCAGCCTGCCTGGAGGCATATGTTCATGGTTGATTTTCCGAAATAAGGTAATTCCTCTTGTATCGAACTTTATGCTATCGTCTAGAGGTTCGTCATTTTGTCGCCTATTTGCTCGCCTGTGTGATGCAAAATGGAGAGGTACTTTGACTAGGATTAAGTCACCAGTATCTGTATACCTGAACTAGTTAAATATATATGGGTCGCTCTAGACCAACAAGACTGTTGTCTGTGTTCCAGGATTCGTTATATCAGAGATCACGTCCAAGTCAGATGGTTAGACTTAGGAACATTATAAAGGTCGAGCTGACCTGTAGCCCATGTATGCTATTCACGTGCAGACAGTGAACGGACTTATTGTATACAACTGATCTGCTAGCATCAGAATGGGAGCATTTATTATTGTTTATGAACATTGAAGATCTGTAGCTGACACTGTTGCAGAAGTTATAGAAATTATTATTATTTATACAGCTTCACGAACTAGCACTCGATGATTGATGAATTTCTGAATCTATTGAACTGTGATGTCTTATGACGCATATATACAACAGCTATCATTGCTGACTACAGAAATTGTTTTCAATGTGCCATATCATCTTGCTGAACTCGTTAACATGTTGATGTCATAAGTATCATGACTGTTTTGTGGCGTGCAATAAATGAAAGAAACTTATACAACGAAGTTACCCTTTCTATGACTCTACACGTCATGTTGCCTGTGTGATAACCCTGTGAACTGTTCCACTACCACATACACAGCAACATCCTAAATCAGAGAAGACACCTACATCTTACACTTTAACACCAGGTGTCGATAAGGGTGGCAAGTTACCACTTCAGCACAAATCCACCCTTATCATTTTTGGTGGCCAGAGCTGGTTCTATCATCTGATATTTTGGCGCACCATATCATTTTTGGTGGCCATAGGTTGGTTCACTCTGATTCCAGCTATCAAGGGGGGTCAGCAAACCCAGACATCATCATCATACTAGATACAACTACAGCATCAACTACCACCTTACAAGAAATTTTATTGAAAGTATCCGGATTTTCTGACAGTTGCTGATTTTGAAACTACCCGGCGCTGCTCGGCAATATTGAAGTTTATGTAAAATTAGAAGGACAAGTACCGAGCGAATGGATTTCCTGATCTGGTGAAAAGAAGGACAAGTGCCGTAACAACTGTTCCGGTCTCAGGGGTACTGCTGCGGGTTCAGAAGGTCAAGTGCCGGTTAAATCAATTTAGAAGATTCAGAAGGTCAAGTGCCGTAACAACTGTTGCAGTATTAGAAGCTCATTTCCTTCGTCATGGCTGTTTATGGGAGCAGAAGTTAATCAACGTTGGATCATTATCCTCAGAATGCTGATTACATCCTGTTCTGCACCGTGCTGACGCTGGATTTATAGAAGTTAAGTGGCCTGTTTTGTTTGTGAACTGTGCCCTTATGTTCTAACTGAGCCTTCTGTACTTTCACACTTTCTCCTATTGTTTTCATGATACATGTTTATATGTTATATGTTATTTGTTATTTGTATATTTATATGTTTATATTTCAGCGGGTTTTCTCGGTTGGGCGGAGTCTTGCAGTAGAAGATACCACGTCACAGAGGTTCTACTGTTAGCGTTTTCGTTAGGGACTGTGCGAATTTCCTACAGTGAAATTTGCTAGCGACAATCGTTGCTATATCTGTTTAGTTGTGACGAGTTGTGCTTTATTTCTGTTTCTTGTATATATATATTTTTTTTTCTTTTTTTCTTTTCTCTCTTTCTTTGTGTTTTTAGTTTCGATTTCGATTGTTTGTATTTGTAGGTCTCCCCTTTGCTATTATTCAGTTCTTTACGTATATTTTTGTGTATACACTGTAGCGTCATTTGTTAGTCATATCTTCGCATATTTCTTGTTAGTTTTGCTGTTTGTGTATTTGACTTATGCGAATGTTTTCGTATTGTTTGATCTTTGTTGATTGTTTACATTGACTCTGATCTTTGTTATTGTTTACATTGACTCTGATCTTTGTTATTGTTTACATTGACTCTGATCTTTGTTGTTGTTTACATTGACTTTGATCTTTGTTATTGTTTACATTGTTGATGACCTTTGCTATTGTTTACATTGTCTTGTTATTGTTTACATAGTTCTTGCATAGTTAGCTTTCACTATTGTTGATATATGCTCATGCACTATTGGTCTATAGTGCACTTATCATAACAAACTGGGGTTTTTGCTTATGCACTATTGTAGTGCAGTTATGATAAATAACTGATGATTATGCACTGATTTGGGTAGTGCACTGTTAATTAAGAGGTGACTTGTGATATTATTATACATTTGATAATACAAGTTGGTGTCAACTCCTGTTTCCCACAGAGATTGGGTTCAACATAGAGATTATACAAGCACTTTATTAAGTCTTGTTGCTATTTAACATTGAAATAAGATAATTAATTATTTCAGGTTCTGTACTCACATTTTGGACATCATGTCTACATTTGAGTACTTTATTGAGCAGGGTAAAGCCCTTGGGAAGACAGGTGATAAATTAGAAGAATTTGCGACTGTTCAATATGCCAAGGCATTGAAGTCGGAAGAAAAGAAAATGAAAGAACAAACTGAACAAAAGAGAATAGAGGCTGAAATAGAACAAAAGAAACTGCAGATGCAGGTGGAGGAAAAAAGATTTCAAATGGAAATGGAAAAAACAAAAAAGAGAAGCTGAAAATAAGAGACTTGAAAAAGAAGCTGAAGAAAAAAAGTTACAGGCCCAGGCTGAAGCTGAAAATAAGAGACTTGAAAAAGAAGCTGAAAATAAGAGACTTGAAATAGAGGCTGAAGGAAAAAAGTTACAGGCCCAGGCTGAAGAAAGAAAGTTACAGGCTGAGGCTGAAGAAAGAAGGTTACAAAGAGAGGCTGATGAGAGAAAAGCAAAAATGGAACATGATGAAAAAGTCTTAGCTTTAGAGTTAGAGAAGTTAAAGTTATTGAACACTGGTAATGCTAATGAGGCAAATAAGGTGTCAAATAAGACTAATGCTAAGGATTTCAAGCTTAATCTACCAGCATTTAATCCCTCAATCGATGATATAACACATTTTATCTAGATAGATTTGAAAGTGCATGTAATGTACATAATATAGATAAAACATTATATGTGTATCATCTGTCCAAGATACTTAGAGGTGATGCTTTGACTTTGTTGAGTATGGTAGATGTGCCTGACAAAAACAACTATGAGGTTGTCAGGGCGGCATTGTTAAAGAAGTACCAACTTAACGAGGACGGATATCGTCTTAAATTTAAAACCATGTTACCAGAAACTGGAGTTGAATTCTCTGAATTCATCTCAGGCATCCGTCTTACTTTTTTACGATGGGTTGAGTTGTCTAAGACAGAAAATACATTTGAAGCTCTTATGGATTTACTACTTAGAGATAAGGTTATGTCTTCTGTTAATGAAGCTTTTCTATCTTTTCTTCATGAGCGTAAGCCTAAAAACATAAAAGAAATGGAAGAATACTGTAGCCAGTATGTTACTGCGCATCCGCATATAACCATTAGTAACTCTAAGGTGAAAGAAGGTCTGCCAGTTGCTTCGGCAGCACCTTATGGCCCAAATTTTATGCGTAAATTTCAGGGTAGCCAGAAAAATTTCAATAAAAAGAGTAATCGTAATTATGCCCAGAACCATAGTGATCAATTCCAGGGTGATTCTTCTTCCCAGAACTGGAGACAACCTAATACTACACGTTATTCTACTCCGGTTAACTTTAGAAATTTTCACAAAGGTAATCGGTATAGAGGAAAATATTTTATGCAGAGACCTCAATACCAAGATAATAGAGGTTCTCAACAGCATAGAGATAGTAATGACAGTTATGGAAACTGGAACTCAAACCAGGATAAAAATTACAGTAGGGACTTTAATGATAATTGCAGAGGCAATAATGGTCGCGGTAGATCGCAACATAAGAGAAAAAGATATCAACAGACAAATTCTGTTCAACAAGAATCTCAGGGAGCAGATAAACAGGTTAATAATGATAAAGACCATAATGCTATCGGATGCTCATCTTTTGATTTTGGTAGGGCAAATAAATGTATCCAATGCAGTACTTTATTTGATCCGAAAACCATTAGTACTCTAAGCTGTGGTCATCCTTTGCCCGCTCTTCCTGCTAATGTTGCTCATGATGGGAGAGGTTCTCTTATATTACATAAGGGGCTAGTAAATAGTAATCCAGTCTCAGTGTTGTTTGATTCTGGATGTACTACTGTCGGCGTTAGGCAATCTCTTGTAGATCCATCCTGTGCTACAGGAAAAAGTCATCAAATGTGTCACATTTGGTGGCACGTTAGAAAAGTATCCTACTGCTATAATACACATTGCTACTCCTTTCTTCACGGGAGAGGTCCACGCGTGTCTACTTCCAAACCCTATTGCGGACCTTATTATTGGTCGTATTCACGGAGTTAGGGAATGTACCCCACAGCAGATTGCTGTTTGGGAAGAGCAAAACATTGAAGCTACCAATGCGGTGGTCACAAGAGCACATGCTCTGGATCCACCTCAAACTTCATTAACTAATAATGATGAAGTAAATGACCAAGATAGTCACTTGACTATTACACGTGACTCATTTATCAAATTGCAAGAAGAAGATCCTTCTTTACAAAAATTCTTCATTCTAGCAAAAAAAGGTGATCCTAATCAGAACACTAATAGGAAATCTTGGATTTCTATGAAGAACGGCGTACTTGTACGTATGGTACAAGACTCGACTACGTCCACTCATTCACAAATTCTTGTGCCTAAGAGCATGAGATTGCAAATATTGCAACATGCTCATGACTCGCAATGTGCTGGACATATGGGTTTTTCCCGTACAAAGTCGAGGGTTCTTGCGGCTTTCTTTTGGCCATTTGTGAGCAAGGACATACGAATGTACTGTCGCTCTTGCAAAGTATGTCAGGAGGTCAAATCTAAAGGACCACGACATGCTGCGCCTATCCAGGCTGCTGACATTCCTATTCGCCCTTTTCAAAAAATGGCAATAGATATTATCGGTCCTTTTAGAATTAAGTCGGCTAGAGGACATCAATTTATCCTTACATGTGTCGATATGTGCACACGTTGGCCAGAGGCAATACCTCTCAAGAGCATCTCAACTGCTGATATCGCAGACGCTCTTTGGCTGATATTTTCTCGCTTGGGTTTTCCCGGAGAAATATTGTCAGACCATGGCACTCAACTTATATCAGACACTATGTCACAGGTAATGTCTATGCTACACATTAAAAGGTCTCTCAGCAGTATCTATCACCCAATGTCTAATGGGTTGGTCGAACGTTTAAATAGGACTCTGAAAACTTTACTTGGTAAAATAACTGAGGATCATCCTCAGGATTGGGACAGGGTCTTACCCGCGGCTCTCTTTGCGTATAGAGAGGTCCCCAATGAACATACGGGGTTTTCCCCTTTTGAACTTGTCTTTGGCGCGCAACCGCGCGGCCCTATGTCTTTACTTCACGATCTAATCACTGCCGATAATATTAGCGATGAGACTCAATCTTCTTATGAGTACGTCATTGCTCTTAGGCAAAAGATCATCGAGGCATGCAAACTAGCAACTTCGTCTTCAGAATTTGCTAAAGAAAAGGCAAGGCAGTTTGCAAATAAGAATAGATGTCTACGACAACTTTGTCCAGGTGACAAAGCTCTCGTTCTACTTCCTTCAAGGGAGAACAGACTTCTAATTGCATGGAAAGGTCCATATGCAATAGTCTCCAAAATTTCTGATGTCGACTATGTTGTCGATATTGATGGAAAGCATAAAACTTTCCACATAAATATGCTCACAGAATTTTATGAAAGACCTGACTATTTGCAGCCTATTTTCCAGGCTACGGACAATTCACAAGCAACTCATGGTCAGTACTCATCTCTGTCAGTTATACAGGATGAGGAAACTACTTTTTCTGATGTCAATCTTCCTCTTTCTATGGTCCACTTTATTCTACGGAATCTTGGAAAAACGTGACCGTTTCTCCAAATCTTTCCGCTGAGGAACATCGACAAGTTTCTTCGATGTTGCAAACATTTCAGGATGTTCTTACAGACATCCCGGGACACACACATGTCATAGAACATGACATTGTGCTAACTGATCACAATCCTATCAGAGTCAGACCATATCCAATACCTATTCATTTCCAGTCTCAAGTCGAAAAAGAGTTGGATGAAATGATACGTTTGGAAATCATTGAACCATCCACTTCAGCATACTCTTCGTCTATGGTTATTGTTCGAAAGAAGGATAATAACATTCGCATTTGCGTAGATTATCGCAAATTGAACCAAGTTACGAAGTTCGATGCTGAACCTATGCCTTCATTAGAAGAGCTACTCAATAAACTTTCTAATTCTAGATTCTTTACCAAACTAGATTTGTCTAAAGGTTATTGGCAAGTCCCGCTAACTGAACGTGCCAAACCTTTTACAGCTTTTTCTACACCTAGGGGTTTATTCCAATGGAATTTCATGCCTTTTGGTCTTATGAACGCCCCTGCTACATTCGTACGCATGATGCGGCGAATTCTCGCATATCGTACAGATGTCATAGCATACCTAGATGATATCTGTCTATTCAGTGATTCTTGGGAAGATCATTATTTGGGTTTATACGAATTACTGTCTACTCTTCGCGAGTATAACTTGACTGCAAAACCCTCTAAAGCCTTTATAGGATTTAGCGAGATTTCTTTCCTAGGTCATCGGGTTGGTCATGGTCTTTTAAAGACAGAGGACCACAATGTTTCAAAAATACTTAACATTTCGGTCCCTAAGACGAAGAAACAAGTAAGGAGTCTATTAGGTTTGATTCAATTCTACGGACGATTCATTCCGAATCTGTCCTCCATTATGGCACCGCTTTCTACTTTATTGAAGAAAGGGTCGCCTAATCTGATCCGCTGGTCTAAAGAATGTCAATCCTCATTGGACCAGGTTAAAGCCCTATTTTCATCTCCACCTATTCTTAAGTTACCTACTATTGAGAAGACTTTTGTTCTTCGAAGTGACGCCTCGTCAACAGGGATTGGGGCAGCACTAATGCAGGAGTATTCTGATACTTTGCATCCGGTGATGTATATCTCTAGGAAATTAAACGCTGCAGAAAAGAATTACTCGGTTTTAGACCGTGAGTTATTGGCTATGGTATGGTCTATTCTGAAGTTACAAAGATTTCTTCTAGGCGCACATTTCATTGTGGAAACCGACCAGAAAGCGCTTACTGCTATTCAGAGCAAAAACTTGAAGAGCTCGAGGTCCACTCGTTATGCCATAGCTCTTCAACCATTTCATTTCTCGGTTCGAGCTATCCGTGGTTCGGATAATGTAATGGCAGACATTCTGTCCAGATGTCCACACGATTCCACATGATTCTTCTGTCATATATATATATTTCCTGATATACAGTCCAATGTTATAATGACATGTTAGTAGATTTTGTCTCATTTTTTTTTTTTGAGGGAAATTTATAACATTGTACCATGTAATTATCTAAGAAGGCTTAGTTAGTGATATACGGGCCAAAAGATCACTCGGCCACATTTAAATAAATTATTTTCAGGATTGTATTAAGAAATTTACCAGTTGTCTTTAAGATTTGTGTTATTGATATTTTCGCAGCACATCATTGAAGTCTGCGAGTTTATGTCCATTGTGGAACTTTGAGGATATCAAGTCCTGTCCTACATTGGGAGCGGATGATGTCCACATCTTCTTCTATTGAATGTTTTGTGTCACCGAAGAGCAACACATGTATTACTTATTAATTACTGTTACTTTATATAATGTAATAATATAGTGCGGTATATTAGTAAATTACACCGCTATTTGCAACACATTGTATGATAACACATAATATATTTAATTTCATATATTGGTATGAGTATAATTTGATTGTCATTATGTTGTTGCCATCATTGTGGCGTGTGTTGGTGGCACCTTCCTGGAATATATCAGCGTATACTTAGATAAATTTTTTCTCTAAGGATCTGAGATATGATCTCAGTGTCGCTCCATGCGTTGAGCTAATTTGTTAGGTAAATATCCACGCATCATACGTGCGTTAGGAGCCTAGATTTTTTCCGGCTCCAGGATTTAAAAAAAAAAAAAATGTTTCATTTTTTTTTTTTCCAGGGAGGGTGCGGTAATGTTACGCACGGATCATTATTATTTTTCGTTTGTATAAACATTTTTTCATATGTATGATCATTTTTTTTGACTGAAGTGTGTATTATGTTTTCTATGGTCAAAGGGACATAATCCGAGTTATCGAAACTACAATTTTTAGGAGTTGCCTTCTCTTGTATAGAGACACGTTCGGTCTATAATTTCTTGAACGAAGCGTGACCACATCTCCTTATTTGGTAGTATCAGTCAACTATGGTAGATGTCTGAAACCTTTCTTAACGCTTCTTTTCATGACCATAAAAGGCGCGACTGTGTAAGACTTTTATCTCGAATGTTCTTCGAATCGTCTTATTGTGAACGGCAACTCAGAGATTGTCGTTCTGCGCATGTCAAAAACCGGGAGTTCGTTCTGTGTGTTCCGCCCAGTTGGGCAGTTTAGAAATGGTTTAAGAAGCGAGCAGACGCAACTGCGTCTTGTGATTCTCTGAGGGAAATACAGTGTCTTAGTGAGTTAGTTAGCTAACTAGACTATTTCCCAGTATTATGCAGCCTGCCTGGAGGCATATGTTCATGGTTGATTTTCCGAAATAAGGTAATTCCTCTTGTATCGAACTTTATGCTATCGTCTAGAGGTTCGTCATTTTGTCGCCTATTTGCTCGCCTGTGTGATGCAAAATGGAGAGGTACTTTGACTAGGATTAAGTCACCAGTATCTGTATACCTGAACTAGTTAAATATATATGGGTCGCTCTAGACCAACAAGACTGTTGTCTGTGTTCCAGGATTCGTTATATCAGAGATCACGTCCAAGTCAGATGGTTAGACTTAGGAACATTATAAAGGTCGAGCTGACCTGTAGCCCATGTATGCTATTCACGTGCAGACAGTGAACGGACTTATTGTATACAACTGATCTGCTAGCATCAGAATGGGAGCATTTATTATTGTTTATGAACATTGAAGATCTGTAGCTGACACTGTTGCAGAAGTTATAGAAATTATTATTATTTATACAGCTTCACGAACTAGCACTCGATGATTGATGAATTTCTGAATCTATTGAACTGTGATGTCTTATGACGCATATATACAACAGCTATCATTGCTGACTACAGAAATTGTTTTCAATGTGCCATATCATCTTGCTGAACTCGTTAACCATGTTGATGTCATAAGTATCATGACTGTTTTGTGGCGTGCAATAAATGAAAGAAACTTATACAACGAAGTTACCCTTTCTATGACTCTACACGTCATGTTGCCTGTGTGATAACCCTGTGAACTGTTCCACTACCACATACACAGCAACATCCTAAATCAGAGAAGACACCTACATCTTACACTTTAACACCAGGTGTCGATAAGGGTGGCAAGTTACCACTTCAGCACAAATCCACCCTTATCAGCTGTAATAGCAGCACAAAGAAGCTAACAGGGAAATACAAGCAAACAAGTTGCCTCATAAAAGACAAGAATGGGAAACTGCTCAGCAATATACAAGAGCAAATGAAGAGGTGGACAGAATATTTTGGGGACCTTCTCAATAGACCAGCTCCACAAAACCCGCCGGACATCCAGCCAGCAGAAGAAGAGCTACAAATTAACGGTGAAAGACCAACGAAGGAAGAAATAAAGAAAGCCATAAAGCTTCTAAGAGATGGAAAAGCGTCTGGACTGATGGCATTCCAGCAGAGGCCATCAAAGCAGATATCGACACGGCTACAGAGATGTTATATAAATTACTTGGTAAAGTCTGGGAAAAGGAAGAGATACCAGCAGAATGGAAGGAAGGATATCTGGTTAAGTTGCCTAAGAAGGGAAATTTACAAGAGTGCACAAATTATAGAGGAATAATGTTACTATCAGTGCCAGGAAAAGTATTAAACAGGATTATCCTTGAGAGATTAAAGAGTCCATAGACAAGAAACTGAGAGATGAACAAGCAGGTTTTCGACAAAACAGATCATGTACAGACCAGATAGCCACTTTGAGAATAATAGTTGAACAAAGTCTGGAATGGAATTCACCACTATACATCGGATTTGTGGACTACGAAAAGGCATTTGACAGTGTAGACAGAGAATCACTTTGGAAATTGTTGAGGCATTATGGAGTTCCCCTGAAGATCATTAATTTAATAAAGAAAACATATGAAGACATGACATGCAGAGTTCTTCACGAAGGACAGCTTACAGAACCGTTTGGGATAAGAACAGGAGTGCGACAGGGATGCCTCTTGTCTCCATTTCTTTTCTTGCTGGCAATAGATTGGGTTATGAGATCATCGGCAACACACAACAGAAATGGAATCCAGTGGACTCTGACTAAGCAGTTGGATGATCTGGATTTTGCTGATGACTTGGCTCTTCTGTCCCATAGCCGTAATCAGATGCAGGACAAATTGAAAACACTTGATGAGAGGTCACAGCAATTGGGTCTGAAAATACACAGGGAAAAGACAAAAATAATGCGAATAAATGCAGGTAATGATAACAGGGTTGAACTTGAAGAAACACCAATACAAGATGGAGAATCATACACATATCTTGGCAGTAATATAGACAAAGTTGGAGGGACAGACAGCGATATCAAAATAAGAATACAAAAGGCAAGAGGAGCTTTCATTGCATGGGAAATATATGGAGATCAAGAGAAATAGGATCCAACACGAAAATAAGAATCTTCAACTCAAATGTGAAGTCAGTCCTATTGTATGGCTCAGAGACATGGAGAACAACAAAGACAACAACCAAAAAGCTACAGACTTTCATAAATGGGTGCTTGCGTAGAATAGAGGGATTAAAATGGTATGACAAGGTTACCAACGTGGAACTGATGACAAGAACTAGACAAGTGCCAGTGGAACAAGAAATGAGAAGAAGACGATGGCGATGGATAGGACACACACTGAGAAAACCTGTTGATAGCATTACAAGACAGTCCTTGTTCTGGAACCCCCAGGGCAAGAGAGGCAGAGGAAGACCAAGAAGTACATGGAGAAGAGAGTTGGAAACAGAGGTGAAAATGATGAGGAGAACATGGAAAGAACTTGAGATGATGGCACGTGACAGGAGGACTTGGCATGTGTTTGTTGAAGGCCTATGCTCCTTTGGGAGTGGAGGGTTATGAATGAATGAATCTTTCTAAATGTCAGAACCTTCCAGAAGGATCAAAGAAGAGGATTGCACAAAATGGATTTTATTGGACGGTTTTTTGTGTCTTCCTGTCTTAATTCTTCTCTATCCTATCCGCCCTTCCCGCCCCATTTATCTCTCTCTCCTCTCTCTCTCTCTCTCTCTCTCTCTCTCTCTCTCTCTCTCTCTCTCTCTCTCTCTCTCTCTCTATCTATCTTTCTATCTATCTATATGTTATTTTCTTTTCATTATGTTCTTGTTTGTTAAAAAAAAAATACTTAATTTTGATTATGATTGGGTACTGTAAATGTGTGCTGTTATATTACTTTTATAATGTTGCATGCCTTTAAATTAATGTTTAAAGTAACATGTAGGAATGAAAGGATATAGTATGCAAGATAAGTGAGAGTGGAAGGGCAGAATTTTAGACAGGCCTGCGCGCCAAATTCTTAACCATTTGCAAATAAAGATCGTTCGATCATTCGTTCTGTCTCAGTAACAACTTTGTTTCCTCTCTTCTTGTATTATTTTTAACATTCCGCTTTTCTGTTCTGCGCTCAGAAATAAAATATTAATTTAAAAATAAAAGACCCACACTTGTGTTTAACCAACGAAATAAACAACTTAGGTGACTTACTATTTAAGAAAGAAAAAGGAGATAGATCCCCACTGAATATCTGTTTTTTAACTGAAGAAAACAACTCAGCTGGCCAATCTTTAGAGAAACACAACGCGACAGAGAAAAGACAGAAATAAACTGCTTGACTTTCAAACGAGAATGTTTGCTCCCTCAAATTAAAACACGAGTACAACTTAAAAAGGTATGAATATTAAAAAAATATTGCAGAGGAAATAGGTGTATCTGTTGTCAGGGACAAAAAACGACGATGGCAAAAGAGTCAGAATAATAAAAACAGCAATAATAATTAAATAATAATAATAATTACAAACACATTAAGCTGAATAATGGAAAACAGGTTTGATCGGTGTCCTGAAAGACTCTTGTGCAGTCACCATAAACAGAGGAAGTGTGTACAAAACTACGGCTTTGAAAATGGTGTCGTCTCAAAAGAAGCCAGGATGGTGCTCCTTAAAATATGGATTTTTTTTTTAAAGTGTTCCACGCATGAATGACACTTTGCTATGCTCCTTGTAACAATGACTTCAGCGGGCATTGCTTAATTTCTAATACTACAAGCGAGTGTAGTGGAAAATGTAGGTTAAAAAACATCCGCCCGCACTTCCGAGTGATGCATATATAATCCGCTAATGTAAAATAGAAAGATTGTTGACAGTGTAAGGTAATACATTTTCACATCCAGAAATGTGAAATAATATCTAGCCACATTTTCACGTGACATAATTTCATATCGTGCAATGTACGGGGTGATTGAAAAGTCAATCATTATTTTTAAATTTTTATCTCCTGGCTTGTGTCCATTGTGTGTACATGAAAGGCTGTATCCATTGTGTGTACATGAAAGGTCAAGGTAGTTGTGATGATGTCACCATGATACAACGTTAAAATATCTCCAAAATTAACGATGAAATGTAGGGTTAAAAATAATGCGTAAGATACTAGGAGACATGCTCGCCCATGCCAGCTTTCCCACCGCCATTTAAAACTAACGAGTTAGAAGTGCAGACGGAACGTTTACCCTTTGTAGACGGGAGAGAACGGAGGACACAAAAAAGGAAAAATATGACTGAACACGTGTTTAAAGTTCGAACGGCAAAAAGACGGAAGTGGGGGTGAAAGGAAAAAAATTCACGTCCCGAGTTGACATAAAGTAAGGAAATGGACAAGAAATGGACATTAGCTCTGGATCGAGACAGTCATTTCTTGGACGGTTTTTCGATACTTGGTCTTTATTTGAATGCCGCGGCAAAACACATGAGGGAAGGTTCTCGAACAAATTTCAAAATTTAAACTTGAGAAAAAATATGTTTTTTCTTAATAATAGAGTTATGAAAATAAAACCTAGCTAGTTTGATAGCCCATCTTGAGCAGAGAAATAATATGCTTTCAATTATACAGACGGATAGATAATGAGGAAGATATTGACAAAAGACTGTATTGTTCATAGCAGACAAGCGACTGCACTGTTAACCCATGTCACTAAAAGTAACCAAAATCTTGGCATTGAGTCTGCAAATGTAAAAATCGAGCTGTAATTAAAGAGAGGGAATGTGGTGGAGAATTGTAGCTAAAAATAACTTAGGTAGCAGATTCGTGTAGGAAATGCATGTACAACCAAGTGTGTTTTTATGAAAAAACAAGTAGAGGCAGACGGACTAACAGACCGTAATACATACTTGACTGAGATTTGACTGAAGTGACTTTTGGTTGACGATTTGAAAATTAGGGGGGAAGTCGGCGATTGGTCAACGCATTTTATAGTAGCGTGATAGAGAGGTGAAAGTTTGCCATTTAACATAAGTCTGTTCAGAGACACAGTTTGAATCCAGAATGGTGTTGATTCCATAAGAATATAACTTTATAAGTGGGACGCCATCATACGGCCAGCAGCTCAGCTGAGTTTTGCTAGCAAACTTTAACTGTGTTCTCATTTCTGAATTCTGGTAAGAATGAATAATATTTATTCTGTATATTTTAATAATTCGAGTGATTGATACTGCCATATCATAAAAATGATTACGACAAGTAAGTGTTCGCTCTAGATCCCCAGCCCTAGAACAGGATCTAGAGACATACATACAAAGAAAATATATAGGAACGCCTAAATGAAACTATGAAAAGGATCTAGTGTTGAGATCAGTGGAATATATCACCTATCTTATTTAATAGCAGGAAGCTATTGAACATATCTCAGATGTAATGTAGTCTTGGGGAACTGATACTATGTGAAACCAACTTGGTAAGATGTGCTGTGTGGTCAGAGAGATCTGACCTAGTCTATGTGGTGTTGTTGTGTGTAGTGTTGTGTGCAGAAGTGGTTCAGAAGATAGAGTTCTGACACATGACCAATACTTTTGTTTCAGAACTGTGAGTTTCTATTTGGCACCAAAGCGGTGTCAAATGATGTATTAATATATACAAGTGTGGACCAGAGCAGTCTGTCATTGAGTCAGAGCAGCCGTATATTTCCCCCTGCACGGAGAGGTGGGGCCACCAGACTTCTGTACAGGATCGATGCAGGCAGATAAGTCATATCTGGCCTGCTGGACTTTCACCAACAATATTTTCATCTAAATTACCCCTAATTCAGTATTAAATAAAGCCATGACATTGGGGAAATTAAATTATATATATTTATCCCTTAAGTCAATGGACAATGTTTGGCAGTCATAGACTGGGAGTGAGGACACCATCCCAACAGCATATCTAGTAATAAGTTCTCCTGTGACTAGCTTAACATAATTATTATTAACCAGTCATTTGAAATAATTAAGTACACATTTTCCATTTTATTATGTCATATGATTTTGCATTCCATTTATGACTCCATAATATTTCTTATGTTCTGACCAACTAAACATTTGGTTCAGAACAAAATAAATTTATCAAAAGATTAATTTGTAAAACTAAAACAGCCTGAGTTAGTTCAGTGTGTCATAAATTTTATTAATATTATTAGACTTCTTAAATATCTGTGTGTGTGTGTGTGTGTGTGTGTGTGTGTGTGTAATTTACAACAACACATTACATATCAGTACCCTAGACTTTTAACGTAGCCATATTCATTAGTAAAAAAGATATGTGTGAGGTCGTAAGTGGTAGTACGAAGGGCCTTCTGTAATTCACATCTACTTTTATCTCAGGAGCCTTCACAGCTGACCTCATACATCACACTAGGTGACATCAACCATACAATACCATCAAAATCCACTACATATATTGAGGTCTCTTCCAGGGATAATTAGCTTATCAGTAATATTAGGATCTCCTGGTGGGAGAATTAAAATCAGGGGAACAAATTGTAAAAATTAAAAGTGTCCCTTAAAATTGAAATTGAAAATAAAAGTTGGTGAATCTTCACAGCCAGTGGTAATTAATTAGTTAACTGGCTAAATAGAATTACCTTAATCAATAGTTAAGTAGAATTACTTTAGTTATTGATTGGTTAGAATTTTACCTTGATCATTGTTAATTTGTGTGATGGCGGAGTTAGCAAAGTTCAGATCAGCTGCTGTGCTAACGGCGAAGGATATGGGAATGGATGGTCAGGTTTTAATTCAGTATGTAACTGCTGAATGTGACAAGTATATTGAAAGGGAAGATAGAAGGTTGGCTGAAGAGAAGAGGTTACAAATTGAGGCTGATAGAGAACTTAAGAGGTTGCAGATTGAGGCTGAGGCTAAGAGACTGCAGATTGAGGCTGACAAAGAGGCTAAAGCATTAGAGGCAGAAGATAAGAGAAGGGAGGCAGAAGAAAAACGACAGCAAAGGGAAGCAGAAGAAAAAAGATTGACTGCCGAAAGGGAGGCAGAAGATAGAAGGTTGCAAAGGGAGCACGAATTACGACTAAAGGAGCTGGAGTTACAAGGCCAGGCTCGTGAAAATGGTGCCAGCCCTTTTGCTTCAGATGCTGCAGCTAGTCAGGGTGCCTCAAACTCAGCTATGGGGTTTCATTTAGACCATTTTGTTGAAAAAGACGATGACATCGAGGGGTACCTCAGTCGTTTTGAGTCATTAGCTACTACATATGGGTTAGAGAGAGAGAGAGAGAGAGGTGGAGTTTAAAGTTATCACAGGGACTGAGAGGTACTTCTTACGAAGTCTTCGCAAAAATGAACAGAGAAGACCAAGACAATTATGACATGTTAAAGCAGGCTTTGTTATTGAGGTACGAAAAAAATGGTGAATTTTATCGTAAGAAATTTAGAAATACCAAACTGTTGTCTGGGGAGACATACCACCAATTCTCTGCCAGACTGGAAACCTATTTGGAGAAATGGACTGCTCTGGGGAAGACCCAAGATCTTAAAGAGATGATCATGATAGAGCAATTGAGAGAGTCCATGGCTCCAGACATGAGAAAATTTCTCATGGAACAAGGTGCAGAGAAGTTGGGGGAGATTTTAAATGTCGCTGAGAGGTATCAGGCAGCCCAGGCACAGGTAAGTGGCAATAAAAAGAAGCACATAGAAGCTTATAAAGCTCCACAGCCATTTAATAAATTTGAAAATAGAGAACAGGGTAATAAAGGCAGGAAAAACTTTAAACATCCAAGAAATGACTATCGAGACAGAAACTCACAGTTCAATGACCAAAAATACAATGAAAGAAAACCGTTTAACCAAGGAAAAAGATGGTGCAAATGGTGCAAGAAAGATAACCATAACACCGAATTTTGTAGAAGGAAACCTTCAAACATTGCTGCAATGAAGTCGGGGACTCAAAGATTAAAGGTTAATCCTAATGGACAGCAGGAACCTTATCACCCCCCAGTTTGTGAGGATGTTATTTGTAATGGGGTCACCATAAGGCGCCTTTATGATACAGGTTTGGATTATGATTCAGTTGTGAAGTCTAGCCTAGTGAACCCAAGTCAGTATACCACAGAAACAGTGGAAATACAAGGGGCGACTAAGGACATACCACTCATGACACTTCCCATCGCAAGGATAACGGTGAAAACTCGCTATGTGGAAGGAGAGATCAGAGCAGCAGTGATAGATGAACCAATCTACCCTCTGATATTGGGGTGTAGATACGTCTTCTTGGGGAATCCCGAGAGACCTGTGATCATGGCGACAGTGCAGACCAGGTCACAGAAAAAGGAGGAAGAAGGTGAACCTATAAATGCTCATCCAGAGGAGATGAGGAAGGCGCAGGCTGAGGATAGGACACTCAAGCCATGTTTTAAAAAATTGCCCAAATGCTACACACCTGCAAGCAAGGGGGAATATTTTATGAAGGACAGACTATTATATAGGAAGACAGGAACTAGATCCACTGGTCACGGACAGTTGGTTCTTCCCAAGGTATATAGGGCAAACTTAATAAGGAGCTTACATGTTGGAAAAGATGGTGACCATGAGAAAGTCGGTACCATCTGCCAAAAAGTTGCTCGGAAATACTATTGGCCCGACGTAAATGTCGATATTGAAAACTTTGTAGAAGCATGTGGCGTATTTCATGAGGGAACACCCACAAAGGGAAAATATGTGCAGGACCTAGAAACGCCACGGGGCAAATTTAGGCCTGGAAGGAAAACTGATTATACTCAGGTAGACAAAGTGCAATGGGAGCCCCCTTTTCACACCCATTCTTCACTTGAATGGATTAACATGGCCACTATGCGACGAGTACAAAGAAGAAATTTATCCCAGAATAAGCTGACAATCCCTCGGTCAGGATTATATAAACTGGATGAAACTAAAAGAGAGCGAAGATCTCTCACAAGCAATCTAAAGTGGGAAGATAAACCCAAGAAAAAATGTGTAGTGGTCGACTTGTGAGTGACGATTCTAGGAAGAAAAGTCCTCATTATAAAGCTTCTAATGGAGGGGACCCGACGGGTTCCATGAAAAATAAGGATAAAAATTTAAAGGTCCAGATGTAGCACTATTAAGGACCTGGACAGATGAGAAGGCAGAAGAGATTGTTACCTCATCTTATCAATACGTGAACGAACTGACCACTCGTCTGAAAGCTGGATGGAAACTGGCAAATGATAATTTGAGACAAGCCAGGAAGAAACATGCAGCATATTTTAATAGGAAGGCAAAGGACAGAGAACTAGCTGTGGGAGAGAAGGTGCTTCTTCTACTACCCGGCAGCCAGAATAAATTACAAATTGGATGGCAAGGTCCATATACGGTTCTAGAGAAGGTGTCTAGAACAAACTATAAAATTGACAAAAAGGGGAAGGAGAAAGTTTATCATGTATACTTGTTAAAGAAGTATCTGGACAGACCACTCCAGGAAAGCACCCCCTTACTGACCTTGGCTATCGCAACTCAAATGCAAAAGGAACCACTCACCTCGCATGAATACCCATTACATCCTTGTGAAACAGCCACACAGGTAAAAGTTAGTAATTACCTGACTAAAAATCAGAGGGAGAGAGTTCAACAGGTTCTGGAGGAACATACAGATGTATTAACAGATAAACCAGGACATAAAAATGTGCTACAGTATGACATGAAACTGGTAGACTCAAACCCAATCTGTATGAGAGCCTATTCTATTCCGTTCGCGAAGGAGAAGGCATTGAAGGAAGAAATAGATTATTTGTTGAAGGAGGGGATTATTTCACACAGTGAATCATCTTTTAGCTCCAGTGTCGTTTTGTTGAGAAAACCGTCTGGGGAACACAGACTGTGCATAGATTACAGGAAACTGAATGCTGTCACAGAAGGACAAGTGGATCCATTACCAGACACAAAACAGTTATTTGCCAGATTAAACAAGGCAAATTACTTTTCAAAGGTGGATCTTAGAAAGGCTATTACCAGATTCCAGTGAAGCCTGATGTGAGACCTTATTTAGCGTTTAGCACCTCGGAAGGACATTATGAATTCAACATGCTACCATTCGGATTGAAAAATGCTCCGAGTGTATTTTCAAGGATGATGCGCAAATTGTTGGATCCCCTGAATAACCCATGTATCACGAATTTCATTGATATTCTCGTCGCCACAGAGACATTTGAAGAACACATTGACGCTCTAAAAATGTTATTTGATAGGCTTAGGGAGGTGAACTTAACTGCTAGGCCAACAAAATGTTGTATTTGATGCAAAGAGTTGGAATTCTTGGGACACACTGTATATCAGGGTAACATGACCCCTGATCCCAAGAACTTGGAGAAATTGCAGAGAGCACCTAGACCACAAACAAAAAAGGACGTGCGATCATTCGTGTCGTTATGCGGATTTTATCCAAAATACATCAAAAATTTTAACTCTATTTGTGCTCCTCTGACTGATCTGACTCGTAAGGGACTTCCAAATAAAATTATTTGGACTGCGCAATGTGAATTAGCTTTCCAAGAATTAAAGGAAAAACTCACTAGCAAGCCTATTCTCAAATTGCCTGATTTGACACAGGACTTTGTGGTGAGAACAGATGCAAGTAATGTAGGCCTCGGGGCGGCCTTGTTGCAGAGGTCATCTTCACCCGATGGGGAACTGAACCCAGTCGCTTATGCAAGCCGCAAATTGAATAAAGCGGAACAAGGATATTCTACAAGCGAAAAGGAATGTTTAGCGTTAATCTGGGCAATAAAGAAGTTTCAAATCTATCTCTATGGTAGGACTTTTGTGGTCCAGACGGATCATCAGCCCCTCGTATTCTTATCTCAGGCTAAGCATGAAAACGCAAGATTACTGAGGTGGTCTTTGTTACTGCAACCTTATCAGTTTATTATCGAATACATCCCAGACAAATTGAATGTCGGTGCAGATTTCCTCAGTCGGCACCCCTGTGATCAAGATTAGATAGTGGCAGGCGTGAAGAGAGATTTTATCTATGTGTATCACTGGTTTTGGAACTTGCCGTAGTGCATGTTCTCAGTTGGGGACATGTGTGATGATGTCACCATGATACAATGTTAAAATATCTCCAAAATTAACGATGAGATGTAGGGTTAAAAATAATGCGTAAGATACTAGGAGACATGCTCGCCCATGCCAGCTTTCCCACCGCCATTTAAAACTAACGAGTTAGAAGTGCAGACGGAACGTTTACTCTTTGTAGACGGGAGAGAACGGAGGACACAAAAAAAGGAAAAATGTGACTGAACACGTGTTTAAAGTTCGAACGGCAAAAAGACGGAAGTGGGGGTGAAAGGAAAAAAATTCACGTCCCGAGTTGACATAAAGTAAGGAAATGGACAAGAAATGGACATTAGCTCTGGATCGAGACAGTCATTTCCTGGACGGTTTTTCGATACTTGGTCTTTATTTGAATGCCTCGGCAAAACACATGAGGGAAGGTTCTCGAACAAATTTCAAAATTTAAACTTGAGAAAAAATATGTTTTTTCTTAATAATAAAGTTATGAAAATAAAACCTAGCTAGTTTGATAGCCCATCTTGAGCAGAGAAATAATATGCTTTCAATTATACAGACGGATAGATAATGAGGAAGATATTGACAAAAGACTGTATTGTTCATAGCAGACAAGCGACTGCACTGTTAACCCATGTCACTAAAAGTAACCAAAATCTTGGCATTGAGTCTGCAAACGTAAAAATCGAGCTGTAATTAAAGAGAGGGAATGTGGTGGAGAATTGTAGCTAAAAATAACTTAGGTAGCAGATTCGTGTAGGAAATGCATGTACAACCAAGTGTGTTTTTATGAAAAAACAAGTAGAGGCAGACGGACTAACAGACCGTAATACATACTTGACTGAGATTTGACTGAAGTGACTTTTGGTTGACGATTTGAAAATTAGGGGGGAAGTCGGCGATTGGTCAACGCATTTTATAGTAGCGTGATAGAGAGGTGAAAGTTTGCCATTTAACATAAGTCTGTTCAGAGACACAGTTTGAATCCAGAATGGTGTTGATTCCATAAGAATATAACTTTATAAGTGGGACGCCATCATACGGCCAGCAGCTCAGCTGAGTTTTGCTAGCAAACTTTAACTGTGTTCTCATTTCTGAATTCTGGTAAGAATGAATAATATTTATTCTGTATATTTTAATAATTCGAGTGATTGATACTGCCATATCATAAAAATGATTACGACAAGTAAGTGTTCGCTCTAGATCCCCAGCCCTAGAACAGGATCTAGAGACATACATACAAAGAAAATATATATGAACGCCTAAATGAAACTATGAAAAGGATCTAGTGTTGAGATCAGTGGAACATATCACCTATCTTATTTAATAGCAGGAAGCTATTGAACATATCTCAGATGTAATGTAGTCTTGGGGAACTGATACTATGTGAAACCAACTTGGTAAGATGTGCTGTGTGGTCAGAGAGATCTGACCTAGTCTATGTGGTGTTGTTGTGTGTAGTGTTGTGTGCAGAAGTGGTTCAGAAGATAGAGTTCTGACACATGACCAATACTTTTGTTTCAGAACTGTGAGTTTCTATTTGGCACCAAAGCGGTGTCAAATGATGTATTAATATATACAAGTGTGGACCAGAGCAGTCTGTCATTGTGTCAGAGCAGCCGTATATTGCCCCCTGCACGGAGAGGTGGGGCCACCAGACTTCTGTACAGGATCGATGCAGGCAGATAAGTCATATCTGGCCTGCTGGACTTTCACCAACAACATTTTCATCTAAATTACCCCTAATTCAGTATTAAATAAAGCCATGACATTGGGGAAATTAAATTATATATATTTATCCCTTAAGTCAACAGACAATGTTTGGCAGTCATAGACTGGGAGTGAGGACACCATCCCAACAGCATATCTAGTAATAAGTTCTCCTGTGACTAGCTTAATATAATTATTATTAACCAGTCATTTGAAATAATTAAGTACACATTTTCCATTTTATTATGTCATATGATTTTGCATTCCATTTATGACTCCATAATATTTCTTATGTTCTGACCAACTAAACATTTGGTTCAGAACAAAATAAATTTATCAAAAGATTAATTTGTAAAACTAAAACAGCCTGAGTTAGTTTAGTGTGTCATAAATTTTATTAATATTATTAGACTTCTTAAATATCTGTGTGTGTGTGTGTGTGTAATTTACCACAACACATTACATATCAGTACCCTAGACTTTTAACGTAGCCACATTCATTAGAAAAAAAGATATATGTGAGGTCGTAAGTGGTAGTAAGAAGGGCCTTCTGTAATTCACATCTACATTTATCTCAGGAGCCTTCACAGCTGACCTCATACATCACACTAGGTAACATCAACCATACAATACCATCAAAATCCACTACAGTAGTCCCATAGAAGATACTGCCGTAGGGGAGTGAAGTTTTAGAGACTTCACTATACTAGGTCCAGCATGGAGAGACAGGGTGACCCATTCCTTTCCTCGCTGCCTTTCCTTTCCCTAATTCAAGAGCAAAGTCGGGTACCCGTTTACAGCTGGGTAGACTGGAGCGTGATGTACATGAAACAAATGTCAAAGAAAGATACAATAACTACTATTTGACAAAGAAGATTTCTTATTTGTATTTGTTTTTCGCAGAACCAAAAGAAAATATAATACAATCTAAAAATGGCCAATAAAATGACGTCACAAGAGAGAGAAAGTCCAAGTGTTCTACTTCTTTATTTCTTACGAGTGCCTGAAAACATACCTTTATGTTTGTCTAATATTAATTTGCAAACATTTCTGCACGCTGTGACGTCATGTTTGAACAGACTGGATCTTTCGTTTATCTGTAATGTTATTGCGATATAACAATTTTGTAGGGCTGAGATTGATTAAAAAATGTTAAGCGATTAATCGAATTTCGTTAATCGAAGATTCATCGATCAATTTCGAACAGTTTGATAAATTATAAAACATCATAAGTAACATTGTTTTTAAATCAAAGCAACCATAAGGATCCCGTTACACGCCCATTAAGGCATATTGGGAATATGGTGTTAGGCCCATATTTTCTTGACCATCGGCACACTAGTGGTGATGTGGTCAGCATCACGCCGGCCGCTTTAACCTTCCCAGAAGATGCTCTGGTACCAAATTGGGGCTGGGTCGACCCAGGAGCCGTGTGCGGTCTAAAAAAATCCCACATCATCTGGGGATCGAACCATAGACCACTGAGCGAGGAAGCCAGTGCACTAACCACTATGCTACCGCGGCTCCCAAAGCAACCATAACTCTGTTTATTTTACTTGTTATAAGGCAACAATGTTCTGAAAATAAAATGAAAATACTGAAAAGTTACAACCAAACAATTTATTATTATTGTCCGTGTAGTGGTTTTGATGGTATTGTCTGATTTTGATATTACTTAGTGTCTTGCATGAGGTCAGCTGTGAAGGCTCCTGAGATAAATGTAGCTGTGAATTGTCAGAAGGCCCTTCTTGCTACCACTACGACCTCACACCTATTTTTTTTAACTAATGAATGTGGCTACGTTAAAATTCTAGGGTACTGATATGTAATGTGTTGTGGTGGTTTACATACACACACACAGATATTTAACAAGTCTAATAATAGTAATAAAATGTTATAACACACTGAACTAACTCGAGATGTGTAAAATTTGGATAGTAATTTTCTTTAAATTTATTTGTTCTGAACCAAGGTTTTATTTTGGTCAGAACATATAAAAGGTTTTGCAATTATGAAAGAAATGCATGAATATGACATAATAAATGAAAGGTGTGTACATAAGTATTTTACTAGACTAGTTAATATTACTACTGTTTATAGTTGTAATCTAATTGGGAGAACACTTAATGGATGTGCTGTTGGGGTGGCCTCATCACTCCCTGTCTATGGCGACTACACATTGTCCAGTTATTTGATGGAAATTTTATGGGTGTGTTAGAAAATAAGTTGAGTTGGTGAATTCTCAGCAGACCAGACGCTCACGTAGCTTAAATGTGTAGCTCTGGTGCTGAAATCTGGCGGCCCCACCTCTCCGTGCTTGGGGGCAATATCAGGCTGCTCTGCCAAAATATAAACTGCACGGGTCCACTCTTGTATTAGTTAACTCATCATTTGACACCACATTGGTGCAAAATAAAAACTCACAGCTCAGAATTATGAATATAGAACACAGTTAACTGCTAGCAAAACTCAGCTGAGCTGCTGGCTTTAGTATGGCGTCCCTCTAAAAGATTTCAATTTGCTTCTGGGAATACACCACTATATTATTCACTGTGTCTACTAGGACAACTTATGACGAATGGCAAAAATGCGCGTCTGAGCGCCGATAATATATTCATCTATGGCCAATCACCGCCTTTTTCTTTTCAAATTCAAACCTCCTACCAAAAAGTCATTTCAGTCATACCTCAGTCAAGTATGCATCATTGTCTGTTGGTCCGTCCGTCTCTACTTGCGTTTCACAAAAAAACACACTTGTTTTTTGAACCAACTCTGCCTTCCCCTACACAATTTTGCCTTTAAAGTTATTTTTAGCCACAATTCTCCAGCCCATCCCCTCTCTTTCATACCAACTAGATGTTAGCGCTTTGAGTCTCAAGGCTGCAGTTTTTGAAAATTAGGGACATTTTTTGTTTCAATGCAGTCGCTCGCTGATATGAACAACACAGTCTTTTGTCAATATCTTTCTTATTATCTGTCCGTCTGTATAAATGAAAGCATATTATTTCACTGCTCAAGATGGGCCATCCGGCCAGCTAGGTTTTATATTCCTAACATTATTATTAAGAAAAGTTACTTTTCAAATATTTTCTAGAATCTTCTGTAATACGTTCATCACTGCATTCAAATAAACGGACTAAGTTATCTCAAAAGCGTCCAAGAAATGACTGTGGCGTATAATAGCTAAGGTCCCTTTTGTCGATTTCTTTACCTTGTGTCAACTTGGGGACGTGAATTTTTTCCTTGCCCCACCAATTGTGTCTTGTTAGCCTTGCTAGTTTCAAGCACGTGTTCAGTCATATTTTTTTCCTCTGATCTCTGTTCTCATCCCGCTCCAAGGGTAAACGTCTTGCCTTAACGTCCAACAATTTAATTTCCATGGCGGGTGGTGACCCGCGGCGTGGGCGATCATGTATTCTAGTAGCTTACGCATTAGTTTTTATCCCTACATATTATCTTTGGAGATATTTTAACGTTGTATCACGGTTAATTTATGACACATCTCCCCACTTGAAAACATGCCTACGGCAAGTTCCAAAACCAGTGATACACATAGATAAAATCTCTCCTCACGCCTACCATTACTCTAATTTTGATCACAGGGGTGCCGACTGAGGAAATCTGCACCGACATTCAATTTGCCTGGGATATATTGGATACTAAACTGATAAGGTTGAAGCAATAAAGACCACCTCAGCAATCTTGCGTTTTCATGCTTAGCCTCAGATAAGAATACGAGAGGCTGATGGTCCGTCTCGACCACAAAAGTCCTACCATACAGATAGATTTGAAACTTCTTTATTGCCCAGATTAACGCTAAACATTCTTTTTCGCTTGTGGAATATCCTTGTTCCGCCTTATTCAATTTGCGGCTTGCATAAGCGACTGGTTTCAGTTCCCCATCAGGTGAAGATGATCTTTGCAACAAAGCCGCTCCGAGTCCTACATTACTTGCATCGGTTCTTAAGACAAAATCCTGTGTCAAAGCAGGTAGTTTGAGAATCGGCTTGCTAGTGAGTTTTTCCTTTAAGTCTTGGAACGCTAATTCACTTAGCGCAGTCCAATTAATTTTATCTGGAAGTCCCTTGCGAGTCAGATCAGTCAGAGGAGCACAAATAGAATTAAAATTTTTGATATATTTTTGATAAAATCCGCATAACGACACGAATGATCGCACGTCCTTTTTTGTTTGTGGTCTAGGTGCTCTCTGCAGTTTTTCCAAGTTCTTGGGGTCAGGGGTCATGTTACCCTGATATACAGTGTGTCCCAAGAATTCCAACTCTTTGCATCCAATACAACATTTTGTTGGCCTAGCAGTTAAGTTCGCCTCCCTAAGCCTATTAAATAACATTTTTAGAGCGTCAATGTGTTCTTCAAATGTCTCTGTGGCGACGAGAATATCATCCATGAAATTCGTGATACATGGGTTATTCAGGGGATCCAACAATTTGCGCATCATCCTAGAAAATACACTCGGAGCATTTTTCAGTCCGAATGGTAGCATGTTGAATTCATAATGTCCATCTGAAGTGCTAAAGGCCAAATAAGGTCTCACTTCAGGCTTCACTGGAATCTGGTAATAGCCTTTACTAAGATCCACCTTTGAAAAGTATTTTGCCTGGTTCAATCGGGCAAATTACTGTTTTGTGTCTGGTAATGGATCCACTTGTCCTTCTGTGACAGCATTCAGTTTCCTGTAATCTATGCACAGTCTGTGTTCCCCAGACGGTTTTCTCAACAAAACGACACTAGAGCTAAAAGATGATTCACTGTGTGAAATAATCCCCTCCTTCAACAAATAATCTATTTCTTCCTTCAATGCCTTCTCCTTCGCGAACGGAATAGAATAGGCTCTCATACAGATTGGGTTTGAGTCTACCAGTTTCATGTCATACTGTAGCAAATTTGTATGGCCTGGTTTATCTGTTAATACATCTGTATGTTCCTCCAGAACCTGTTGAACTCTCTCCCTCTGGTTTTTACTCAGGTGCTTACTGACTTTTACCTGTGCTGCTGTTTCACAAGGATGTAATGGGTATTCATGTGAGGTGAGTGGTTCCTTTTGCATTTGAGTTGCGATAGCTAAGGTCAGTAAGGGGGTGCTTTCCTGGAGTGGTCTGTCCAGATACTTCTTTAACAGGTTTACATGATAAACTTTCTCCTTCCCCTTTTTTTCAATTTTATAGTTTGTTCTAGACACCTTCTCTAGAACCGTATATGGACCTTGCCATCCAATTTGTAATTTATTCTGGCTACCGGGTAGTAGAAGCAGCACCTTCTCTCCCACAGCTAGTTCTCTGTCCTTTGCCTTCCTATTAAAATATGCTGCATGTTTCTTCCTGGCTTGTTTCAAATTATCATTTGCCAGTTTCCATCCAGCTTTCAAACGAGTGGTCAGTTCGTTCACGTATTGGTAAGATGAGGTAACAGTCTCTTCCGCCTTCTCATCTGTCCAGGTCATTAATAGGGCTACATCTGGATTTTTAATTTTCCATATTTATTTTTCATGGCACCCATCGGGTCCCGTCCATTAGAAGCACTATAGTGAGGACTTTTCTTCCTAGAATCATCACTCACAAATCGACCACTACCAATTTTTCTCTTGGGTTTATCTCCCCACTTTAGATTGCTTATGAGAGATCTTCGCTCTCTTTTCTGTTCTTCCAGTTTATATAAGTCTGACCGAGGGATGGTCATCTTATCCTGGGTAAAATTTCTTCTTTGTACTCGTCGCATAGTGGCCATGTTAATCCATTCAAGTGAAGACTGGGAGTGAAAAGGGGGCTCCCATTGCACTTTGTCTACCTGAGTATAATTAGTTTTCCTTCCAGGCCTAATTTTGCCCCGTGGCGTTTCTAGGTCCTGCACATATTTTCCCTTTGTGGGTGTTCCCTCATGAAATATGCCACATGCTTCTACAAAGTTTTCAATATCGACATTTACGTCGGGCCAATAGTATTTGCGAGCAACTTTTTGGCAGATGGTACCGACTTTTTCATGGTTCCCATCTTTTCCAACATGTAAGCTCCTTATTAAATTTGCCCTATATACCTTGGGAAGAACCAACTGTCCGTGACCAGTGGATCTAGTTCCTGTCTTCCTATATAGCAATCTGTCCTTCATAAAATATTCCCCCTTGCTCGGAGGTGTGTGGCATTTGGGCAATTTTTTAAAACATGGCTTGAGTGTCCTATCCTCAGCCTGCGCCTTCCTTATCTCCTCTGGATGAGCATTTATAGGTTCACCTTCTTCCTCCTTCTTCTGTGACCTGGTCTGCACTGTCGCCATGATCACAGGTCTCTCGGGATTCCCCAAGAAGACGTATCTACACCCCAATATCAGAGGGTAGATTGGTTCATCTATCACTGCTGCTCTGATTTCTCCTTCCACATAGCGAGTTTTCACCGTTATCCTTGCGATGGGAAGGGTCATGAGTGGTATGTCCTTAGTTGCCTCTTGTATTTCCACTGTTTCTGTGGTATACTGACTTGGGTCCACTAGGCTAGACTTCACAACTGAATCATAATCCAAACCTGTATCATAAAGGCACCTTATGGTGACCCCATTACAAATAACATCCTCACAAACTGGGGGGTGATAAGGTTCCTGCTGTCCCTTAGGATTAACCTTTAATCTTTGAGTCCCCGACTTCATTGCAGCAATGTTTGAAGGTTTCCTTCTACAAAATTCGGTGTTATGGTTATCTTTCTTGCACCATTTACACCATCTTTTTCCTTGGTTAAACGGTTTTCTTTCATTGGATTTTTGGTCATTGAACTGTGAGTTTCTGTCTCGGTAGTCATTTCTTGGCCGTTCAAAGTTTGTCCTACCTTTATTTCCCTGTTCTCTATTATCAAATTTATTAAATGGCTGTGGAGCTTTAAAATTGTCTATGTGCTTCTTTTTCGCACCACTTACCTCTGCCTGGGCTGCCTGATACCTCTCAGCGATATTTAAAACCTCTCTGAATTTCTCTGCACCTTGTTCCATGAGAAATTTTCTCATGTCTGGAGCCATGGACTCTCTCAATTGCTCAATCATGATCATCTCTTTAAGATCTTGGGTCTTCCCCAGGGCAGTCCATTTCTCCAAATAGGTTTCCAGTCTGGCAGAGAATTGGTGGTATGTCTCCCCAGACAACAGTTTGGCATTTCTAAATTTCTTACGATAAAATTCACCATTTTTTTCGTACCTCAATAACAGAGCCTGCTTTAACATGTCATAATTGTCTTCGTCTTCTCTGTTCATTTTTGCGAAGACTTCATAAGATGTGCCTCTCAGTCCCTGTGATAACTTTAAACTCCACCTCTCTCTCTCTCTCTCTCTCTCTAACCCATATGTAGTAGCTAATAACTCAAAACGTCCAAGG
The DNA here is from genome assembly GCA_024509875.1 of Oreohelix idahoensis. NCBI lineage: Eukaryota > Metazoa > Mollusca > Gastropoda > Stylommatophora > Oreohelicidae > Oreohelix > Oreohelix idahoensis. Next base: position 67,863 of record JAMPIV010020305.1, read on the forward strand.
TACCCCTCTATGTCATCGTCTTTCTCAACAAAATGGTCTAAATGATACCCCATAGCTGATGTTGAGGCTCCCACACTGGGCGTAGCATCTGAGGCAAAAGTGCTGGCACCATTTTCAGGAGCCTGGCCTTGTAACTCCAGCTCCCTTAGTCGTAATTCGTGCTCCCTTTGCAACCTTCTATCTTCTGCCTCCCTTTCGGCCTTTTTGTCTGCTGCCTCCCTTTGCTGTCGTTTTTCTTCTGCCTCAATCTGCAGCCTCTTAATTTCTCTATCAGCCTCTAACCTCTTCTCTTCAGCCAGCCTTTCAGACTCTAATTTTCTTTCAGCCTCTTTTTCTAATCTTCTTTCTTCCCGTTCAATATATTTATCACATTCAGCCGTTACATATTGAATTAAAATCTGACCATCCATTCTCATCTCCTTTGCCGTTAGCACAGCAGCTGATCTGAATTTGGCCAGCTCCGCCATACTTTTTAAACAAATCTAGCAATGTGCAAGATAAAATTTCCAACCACTAAAGTAATTCTAATTACTCTAGTCTAAAATAATTCTAATTAATTAATTAATCAATTAACTACCACTGGCTGTGAAGATTCACCAACTTTTATTTTCACTTTTAATTTTAAGGGACACTTTTAATTTTTATAATGTGTTCCCCTAATCTAATTCTCCCCCCCAGGAGATCCTAATATTATTGATAGGCTAATTATCCCGGGACCAGAGACCCCAATATATGTAGTGGTTTTGATGGTATTGTCTGATTTTGATATTACTTAGTGTCTTGCATGAGGTCAGCTGTGAAGGCTCCTGAGATAAATGTAGCTGTGAATTGTCAGAAGGCCCTTCTTGCTACCACTACGACCTCACACCTATTTTTTTTTTACTAATGAATGTGGCTACGTTAAAATTCTAGGGTACTGATATGTAATGTGTTGTGGTGGTTTACATACACACACACAGATATTTAACAAGTCTAATAATAGTAATAAAATGTTATAATACACTGAACTAACTCGAGATGTGTAAAATTTGGATAGTAATTTTCTTTAAATTTATTTGTTCTGAACCAAGGTTTTATTTTGGTCAGAACATATAAAGATTTTGCAATTATGAAAGAAATGCATGAATATGACATAATAAATGAAAGGTGTGTACATATGTATTTTACTAGACTAGTTAATATTACTACTGTTTATAGTTGTAATCTAATTGGGAGAACACTTAATGGATGTGCTGTTGGGGTGGCCTCATCACTCCCTGTCTGTGGCGACTACACATTGTCCAGTTATTTGATGGAAATTTTATGGGTGTGTTAGAAAATAAGTTGAGTTTGTGAATTCTCAGCAGACCAGACGCTCACGTAGCTTGAATGTGTAGCGCTGGTGCTGAAATCTGGTGGCCCCACCTCTCCGTGCTTTGGGGCAATATCAGGCTGCTCTGCCAAAATATAAACTGCACGGGTCCACTCTTGTATTAGTTAACTCATCATTTGACACCACATTGGTGCAAAATAAAAACTCACAGCTCAGAATTATGAATATAGAACACAGTTAACTGCTAGCAAAACTCAGCTGAGCTGCTGGCTTTAGTATGGCGTCCCTCTAAAAGATTTCAATTTGCTTCTGGGAATACACCACTATATTATTCACTGTGTCTACTAGGACAACTTATGACGAATGGCAAAAATGCGCGTCTGAGCGCCGATAATATATTCATCTATGGCCAATCACCGCCTTTTTCTTTTCAAATTCAAACCTCCTACCAAAAAGTCATTTCAGTCATACCTCAGTCAAGTATGCATCATTGTCTGTTGGTCCGTCCGTCTCTACTTGCGTTTCACAAAAAACACACTTGTGGGAACCAACTCTGCCTTCCCCTACACAATTTTGCCTTTAAAGTTATTTTTAGCCACACTTCTCCAGCCCATCCCCTCTCTTTCATACCAACTAGATGTTAGCGCTTTTAGTCTCAAGGCTGCAGTTTTTGAAAATTAGGGACATTTTTTGTTTCAATGCAGTCGCTCGCTGATATGAACAACACAGTCTTTTGTCAATATCTTTCTTATTATCTGTCCGTCTGTATAAATGAAAGCATATTATTTCACTGCTCAAGATGGGCCATCCGGCCAGCTAGGTTTTATATTCCTAACATTATTATTAAGAAAAGTTACTTTTCAAATATTTTCTAGAATCTTCTGTAATGCGTTCATCACTGCATTCAAATAAACGGACTAAGTTATCGCAAAAGCGTCCAAAAAATGACTGTGGCGTATAATAGCTAAGGTCCCTTTTGTCGATTTCTTTACCTTGTGTCAACTCGGAGACGTGAATTTTTTCCTTGCCCCACCAATTGTGTCTTGTTAGCCTTGCTAGTTTCAAGCACGTGTTCAGTCATATTTTTTTCCTCTGATCTCCGTTCTCATCCCGCTCCAAGGGTAAACGTTTTGCCTTAACGTCCAACAATTTAATTTCCATAGCGGGTGGTGACCCGCGGCGTGGGCGATCATGTATTCTAGTAGCTTGCGCATTAGTTTTTATCCCTACATATTATCTTTGGAGATATTTTAACGTTGTATCACGGTTATTTTATGACAGTCCGTACTTTCCAAATTCCATATCACAAACTTCTAGCATAGCAAATTCTCTCGCATTTAAGCAAAAAAACATAAACATTGCTGAAAATGGAACAATCGATTAAAACGAGTTTAATAAATTAATCGATTTAAAATGTTACCGATTAAAGATTAATTAATCATGAAATGTCCAAGCCCTAATTTTCAGTATACAAATGACAGTTAATTGTCGTTATTTTGACATTGTCATATAAATTACTTGGGCAGGACTGAACAAACAATAATTTTAAAATAGGACCTGACTTGTCAATCACACTAGAACCGAAACAATGTCTACATGTTGATGTTACCTGTGTTAAAAAAGGTAAAGGTCGCGCCATAGCAGACACTACCGTAGGGGAATGACGTGTTATGGTCTCCCGTGTCCACTATACTAGTCCACATAATGAGGTGGGTTGACCGGTTTTCATTCCTTACTGCCATTGCCTTTGCTAACTCAAGAGCACATTTAGGCAGCCATTTACAACTGCTTGGTTTGATTGGTTTTGAATTTAAGGACTATTTTCATTGCACGCGGACAACTCCATCAGTGCTCCGATCTCCTCCCGTAGATCACACAGGGAGGATCTCAGAACAGTGCACGAACTCCGTAGCACCATTTACAACTGAGTAAACTAATACAGGACGCTACCAGGCGTTGAACCGGGTAACTTTTCCTCGAGAAGCAAGTACCTTAACCACTCTGCCAATCAGGTCTCGTTATCTGTGTAGATCTTCTTCTTCTTCCTCGTTCGCCCTGAAAAGGACGGTGGTTGCGTTGTGTCTGTTTACGCCTAAGCTGTGATATCTGCACCTTTCGGTCGACACATCCGACTTCAGCACGGCATTTTTTAGGGACCGGGTTTGCCTTCCCATTGCGATCCGCACTCGCTCAGCCAGACTGCACTGCTGCAGACTGTTTCCAGGACCACCACGTATCTGTGTAGATCTAAATCTGCTATATTTTATTTCTTTGACATTTAGGTTAGTTCGTACTTTCTGTTATCAATTGTTTTCTTTAGTGTTTCCCATACGAAGACTTTGTGATCGTAGCGTAAACAATGTCCTAGATCGTAGCGTACACAATGTCCTAGATCGTAGCGTACACAATGTCCTAATTCCTAATAGGAGGAATACAGTTTTTTTTTTTTTTAAGGTGTTTGCTACTCTTTTGTAGCACGCCTCTTTCAACCCTCTACCATATGCATGGAGCTGTTGGTTATATCAGGACGTGTTTCATTTATTGTAATAAGTTTTTGTTTGCATTTATTTTATGCTTACTATATTATCTCTAGTAGGTATTTTTCCTTTTGTAGTTTTAGTTCAGTGTGGTTTTATTATCAAAATATGATCTTGTCTAAACTGTTATGCATTTAATATTCGTTGGAAGATTATTTCTTTTTTTCGCGAACCCCACCGTATTTATAGCTAAGTGTGTGTGTAAGTGTGTGTGTGTGCGTGTGTGCGTGTGTGTGTGTGTGTGTGTGTGTGTGTGTGTGCATGCGCAAGGGAAACTTACCTACTTACTTAGTCGTTCCTCTTATACTTTAAGGTGTAGAGATTTGGAAGAGAGAGCGCCATTATAGCATGAGAAACACGTGACACAATTTCATGAGTTGTTTTGGCAGATTTCAAGTACACAGGGTGTCCCATAAGTATGGCACCCAATAGCACTATTGACACATGTAACACCATTAAAGGTAGTCTCTGAGCAGATAGTGCCGTAGAGCAGTGAAGTGTTAGAGACTTTACTTTTCTAGGTCCAGCATCAAGAGGTGCGGTGACCAGTTTCTTTCCTCGCTGCCTTTTCCTTTCCTAACTCAAAAGCAAAGGCAGGTACCCATTTACAGCTTGGTAGACGGAAGCTTGTCGATACCGTGAATCGAACCGAGAGACAAGCGCTCTAACCGCTCTGTCAATCGGACCCTCGTTTTACTCCTGACATTATTCACAGTGTACTTGCTAACTTGGCATGACATCTGGATTTGTGCGTTCCGAAAAATAGTGGACACACTGAGCAAATTCTGTGAATAAAAGGTTTTATGCTGACTGATTTAAGTACCTTTCCTATGATGTCAGACATGTGGAACACCCCGTAGTAGAGACAGATGACTCAACATACAAGATGAGATGTTCGACAATAGTTGCAGATTTCCACCCTAAGATAGAGATAGGGAAACGAAGACATTAGGAAACCTGGTGGGGGAAAACACAAACAATGATTAGTGATATAAATAGACAGAAACTGAAAGGTTTGGACATCTTGTCAGATTGCAGACATATCAGATAGCAGCGCAAGCTTTTATTGCAGTGGTTCTCAAACATTTTTGCACGCGACTTAGAGATTATACATTTTTTACTTTTCTCGAACTTTCTCAAGAACTTCCCGCGACCCTACTGAAGACCTTTGCAACCAGACACAAGGTCGTGACCGTGGGTTTGGGTACCACTGTTTTAACAGCTGACGATCTGACTACAGGGCAATAAGATGCACAGTTACTCGCATTTACTACAGTACCGCGTGCTGCGTGAACTCACAAATCAATTACTAGTTTATTCTATATTTTCTGTTAATTTGAGCTGGTAAGCGTCGAGGGAAGTGCGACAGGGAGCAGCATCTTGCATTCTTGTGCGAGCTATGTTGAACTGGCCAATATCATACCGTGTGTGTTTTTTTTTCAAGATTGCTTTAAAATTGTGTATCAACTCTCCTTCTAACATCTCTCTTGTTCCATACCCTAACGTCTGCTGCAGAAGACATATGGTGGTAGCGGGATTCAGCTGCAATATGACGAGTTGTCCATACCATTATATTACCGGCGTTTCTAATTAGTTTTTCGTGGTAATTGTTACCATCAGTTTACTTATATCTTCCTGTTTCCTTCTTTTCTCGTGTGACGACATTAGAAACTTTTCCCGGACACCCCATGTCGCAAAGTCTGGTTGTCGGCACTAGTGTCCGTGTAAAGGGTGAATAGCCTTTAACTATCATCATCATGGCATCTCCCAGGGCAGGAGATGCAGAAGGAGACCAAAGTTCACATGGAGACCAAAGTTCACATGGAGAAGCAAACTGAAGACATACATTCAAGGGACGAAGACGACATGGACAAACCTTGAGGTGATGTCACGGAGCAGGGAGTTTGTTGACAGCCAATGATTCTTACACAGATGAAGGTGATGATAATCATCATCATTGACCATCAGCCTTTGTGCTCCTTATGTAGCATGAAGACACAACTGCAGCTTGTCCATTTGCAGGAACCCTGAGTTAAAATACATGCTCCTGCAACAGTCGTGTATGTAGCAATTTGTTTTACATGTAGAAAAAGTTCATACTAGTCACCTCTTACGCCATACTGGAGGGAACAGTAGACATGTTCTTTATTTCAACATACATTATGAAAAGAAATATTATAAAAAGTGTAAGTAAAAATATACTATGGTTTCTTTTTATTTGCTTTGGTGTTTTTTAACCCTTTTTTTTTGGAAGTCCAATAAAAACTGAAAATGCAGATCTGTAGATCTGAATGACGATACGCACTAGAGCAAAGGTTTATTTGTACTGGAAACCAATCGCACTAACGAGTCTGCGAGGATATTGCACACAGAAATATTGCCATGGAGCAATAACTATAAAATGCAACCGAGGTTATAAAGCAACGGTGGCATTAATTTGCGGAAATCTGACTACTGTAAAAACGTCATTTTTTTCAGCAACCACACAATTTAGTGACATTAGCTGGCTGAGATAGCAATCTTCAGAATGTGTGCGTCTATGTGTGTGCGTGTGCAGCGTGTGTGAGTAAGTGAGTGAGTGAGTGAGTTAGTACCGCGCGCGGTTTCCGGAGTTCTCTGAGTAGATAAAGGAAGAATATAGAACCACAAGCGCTGCCTTGACTGTTAGCTTAACAGGCTATTAATGGGAAGCTGTGCATTGCATGGCAACCTCATCATTTAAAATTAATATCTGCAGCAGTGGTTCCCAAACTTTTTTCTAGTAGTCTTATGTTTTTATACTTTCACTCTTCGCGAGGCATAGAGAGTCTTATTTATCTCAAAATTTTCCGAAACCTGTATGTGACAATACTGAAGACCTTCGTGACCTTAATTGCGGTCGAGACCATGGGCTTTTTAACCTCTCGTCTACAGAAACTAGCACTGCAGCAGCGACATTAAATTATTTGCCGCAGCCTTACAGTAAGGAAGTCAACTGCATTATGACCCGTGCTTCAAATGGAGAGTTAAGGGAGAAATGATGAGTGCACTTAGAATTGTCAGATGACGGAGAGAAAGAATGTGTTAATATGTGAATAAAAGACTGAGTGTGTGAGGTAGTAAATTAGTAAAGAAATGTGTGTCGCTGGGGGAATGGAGGGAATGATTGAATGAATCATACATTCATATTTCTGACAATGTATGTATTTAGTACGATATAGTCAATCTTATGGTATTTTTTTATTGAAAAAAATGTCAAAGTTGTCGGTAAGAGTGTAATGTATCATTGTTCACTTGGAAGAAGTCATCGCCCTCGTCAAGTGAGGAAACATGTGGTGTGCTAGAAAAATCAAGAATCAATTCCTCTAATGGCCCTGTCAGAGTGCTCACGTCAGCCCGTGAACCTTTTAGCTCGAGCTGGAAGGAAATCATTTCAGTTGTTGCCTGTCAGACGTCAGCACGTGCTGGGTTCAACGGTTTTCACAGAGTGGACACGACGTCCTGTCTGTCATATTTTTTTCTTTCATCCTTCTCTTTAGACAGCCTTTGACTCTTTTGATTTCTTTCCTAGATTATCCGTTATGTATTTATTGGTCTGTCTTTGCAAGTTTTTATCGTATTTAATGCTCAGCTCGGGCACGTTATCCGTCAGTTTGTTCTTTGATTCTTATCTTTAGGCCTAGACTTTGTTCTGTAAATTTATTTGTTAAATGTTTTCCTTCTTTCGTTCTTATTTTTTTCTCCTTCCTTCCTTCCTTCCTTCCTTCCTTCCTTCCTTCCTTCCTTCCTTCCTTCCTTCCTTCCTTCCTTCCTTCCTTCCTTCCTTCCTTCCTTCCTTCCTTCCTTCCTTCCTTCCTTCCTTCCTTCCTTCCTTCCTTCCTTCCTTCCTCCCTCCCTCCCTTCCTTCCTTCCTTCCTTCCTTCCTTCCTTCCTTCCTTCCTTCCTTTTTTCCTTCCTTCCTTCCTTCCTTCCTTCCTTCCTTCCTTCCTTCCTTCCTTCCTTCCTTCCTTCCTTCCTTCCTTCGTCTTCTTCTTCTTCCTTTTGGCTAGTTCTTATCCACATATACTTTTCAAAGATTTCTATTGTCATTTTTCATTTGTGCACTTCTTGCTTGTGTAATAACTGATTGTTGTCTTTGTCACGGGATGCCTCCCCTGCTTGGCACTAGTGGTCCAACAATTGCCAAAACTCAAGAGTATCTAATGTGGGTCTTCGAAGGTATCTACCTTCACTCAATATTACTCTTGGCAGATTGGTAAATAGAAGGATGATGATGCTTCTATCTTGAGGGAGAATTCACAAGATATTCGGAAGACAAGAACAATGCTGGATGTGTGTTAGCAAAGTTAACTTATTATCTGCCAGCCGCTTTTTGTGAAGAGGTATACTGTGAATTTTATTTAGCACGTTCAAGCTCCCAACAGATTTAACAGTTAAATGCTACTTTATTAGCTCGTTTATTTATGGTAAATACTCTGTCATGCATGTGTACTTCTCTCTGAAATAATTAAATCAACTATGATTTTGTAAAAGCATATAACAAATTTAATGATCAATTATCTTTAAACAAAGGTAAAATAAATAAATGATTGATGAATTAATATTGGTGTCTTCACCGAAACTTCGCGCTGAAAAAGTATTATTAAAGTGTTCATTTGGTTCTGGCCTGATAAGTTTTGGCTTAACTGTCAGATTGATGAAGTGTTGTTGTTGCTGCTAACTGCTCCGTCAATTTACGATTTCTATGGCGAGGGCACGTCCCAAAACGTGAGTGCTGGGGTAACAGCTCCTGGTCAATGCAAGTATCTTCACAGGCTGTTGAAGGTAGGCGTCTAGTGTTGACTACAAGCTCTGAACCACAGGATCACCTTCCAAACTGGTATCGCAGACTGGTCTTGTAGACTCGTCCCACAAACTTTAGAGGAAAAAAAGGCCTTTGCTAAGGTTATCTGATACTAAACAAGCGCCTTACCGCTGTCTCTTCCAACGTCTCTTTTTCTCAGCAATCTTATCCCCTCTGAGTATATATTATAGCTCAGTGGATATGATAAAAATTCACCATTACTTTCCGTTAGTCTGAGTGAAAAATATGTCTGGTCAGCGGAGAATGCAATGGCTTGTGCCTTTGTGAACATGTCTAAGTATACATTTAACTTATTACAAATGATAATAAATATATACACATGATGTCATCATCATCATCCTTCTATTTACTAATCTGCCAAGAATAATCTTGGGTGAAGGTAGACATTAAATACTCTTGAGTTTTACCATTGTTGGACCACTACTGCCAAGCAATGGATGCATCCTGTGACAAATTCAAAGTATAAAATATATGTTACAACTCACCCCAATGTTGGGAGATCAAGATTTCTTGCTCAGTATAATATTGTTGGCACCTTGATGAAGTTGCCTCGTACACGCGTCTGGTGTATTGTTTCTATTTAGACTCCCTCTGCGACTTGTGAGTCGTCCTGTAGAATACGATTTCCGTTTTAATATTTACATGTTTTCTACTGATGTTTCAGCAGATGAGCTGAAACGTTATTGTGTCCGGACCTTTAATTCAGAATCCTAACTCTATTCTTTCCTAGCTGTGTCTGGGCTGTCTATTTTGACGATCTTGGAATGCAATGTCGTATAGATCGAATTGTGCTTCGTTTCGGAGTTTTCCTGCCCACGAATCCACTTTGTTTTCTGACAGGCTTCCAATCAGAACGAATGTACATTGCTTGCTCTCATTTGATCCAATCATGAGCAAGGAAAGAAGTGGGTCGGGGTTTAGTTATTACATTCTCCTGCGTGTTTTAAATATCATTTTAAAATTTGAACACATGAACTCCTGTCATATAATTGTTGTTCTCTTTTACGCATTTTCTCTCTCTCTGCCATTTTCTAAAATTATTTCTAATTTTTGGAGCCCAGAAATCCGTGCTTCAGTCACTTGTTTCCATTTTCACACTTCGATTCATGTCAAGTCAAGCCGTCATTGACCATCCGTAATGATTAATTGTAATCGCTTAAGTGCTTGCACTAGATTAGCTCCAGACATGAATTGTTTGATTACAATTGCGTAAATCATTTCCGTACAGATTAGTCAATCACGGAGTGTCGCTTCAATGAGTACTTAAGCGACTAGGAGTGTCTAATAAATGATGCAACCACTTTCCTCGAAGTTACTTGTGCTGGTAATTACAGATAATATCAATCTGGCGAGAGTGAACTTGTCATGTGATAATAGTAGACGGAAGCCACACTACCTTATATGGAAAGTGACTTTTTGAAATTCACAACTTATAGATCACGCTGTAAAATTCCATGAGGAAATTGATGAGAAGAACCCCATCATAATACGCTTTTGAATACTATTGGCTTAGCAATTTTAGAAGGCATATACATCCGTTCTGATTGGAACCTTGTCTGCTAGTAACAAGAATGTGCGTGGGCGAAAGTTGCAATATAACCTGATACTTTCTGCAGTTTAGAGCACTGTGAAATTCAACTCGTCAAGAAAACAGCCACGCAAGCCAGAGTAAGGAGTAGGATCACGATTTCACATTAAAGGACCTCACATAGTGTTTGGGCATCTTGTAGTATCCCAGGAAAACTCTAATTTCATTAATACGGAAAGCCCGGAATCCTAGAAACCTGAACACCAAGTCATAGTGGGATTCTATTTGCAGAGTAATACCCCAGACCACTTGTAAGAGGCATCTTATACACGTTGGCTTATCTATCTAATTGAGCCAGAAGGCAGTCTGTATTCCTAAAGAAATTTGGGGTAAGTAGTACATTTTATAATTCTGTATTTTGCTTTTATTAACATGTAAAAATTGCTACTGGATGTCCAAGTCAAACGAGGCTGGCAACCTCAGCATATAGAATGTTGATTTCATGAACCACCATTGCAAGAGCTGGTGACTGCTTTATGCGAGTTTCTCATAGAAAATCGAAAGCAGAGGTAGTCCCAAGTTTCAAATGGAGCAGGAAGTGGATTTTGACATAAATGATATACATACATATGATATTAACCTTTTCAACCAGTGCAAATGTAAATGTAAACATGTTTAGTATAAATGCGATGGATGTTTTCCGCTCACTGCGATTAATATTAATGTTCAGAGAGGGTAAAGTCCTGAGGCAGAAGGAATGGTGGAATGAAAAGCGGGGGGGGGGGGAAGAGCACATAAATCCGTGTTAGGAAACCCAATACTGAGGAGGGTATTTGTTCTCTCTTACTTCATGATACTAGCTGGTGGTACCATTTAAGGGTGCTATCTGTAGAACAAGTGTGTGGTACTATTTTATACTGTTAAATATAATTGATTATTAAATTTATTATCTGTGGGTATAAAACTTTATAGTTGATTTAATCATTTTGAGTGCACTGCCCCTGTATGCATCAGTCATTTTAAATATTACTTAAACAGGGCTATTAAATTAATATTTCACTAAATTAAATCGGTTGGGGGCTTGAACGAGCCAAATCAAACAATATTTCTTTTCACAAAAGGCGGCGGGCAGATATTCAGTTAACTTTGCTAAGACACATTCAGCATTGTTCTTGACTTCTGAATGTCTAGTGAATCTCCCTCAAGGTAGAAGCGTCATCATCCTTCTATTTGCATCTTTGCCAAGAGTAATCTTGTGCGACGGTAGATACCTTTGAAAACCCACATTAGATACATTAGGTTTTTTTCTATTGTAGGACCATCACTGTCGAGCAACGGATGCAGATCATGTGACATCTCCTCCATATACGGCATGGCTCCTTCCGTTACTCTTAGGTTACCTTTCAAATCAGATTTGTAACCTCACCTGCAAGATATTGTCATCGCTAATTTGTCGACCCAGACGGGTTTATCTGTAATAATTATTATAGAAACTTCTGGACGGAAGTGCTTATGCAATTATCACTCATACTTTCGCGCGTCCCAGAAGGATAAGCAGCGACATACCGCTGCACGCAGACATTTTTTACAGACAACATCTGGTCTTACTTTTGTATTCTCCGCCAAAGTGTCTGAACGCGTTTGTAGCGGAATATTGTGAATAAAAATGTATTTATGTCATGATCATTATCATCATCAACATCATCCTCTTTTTCGCTCCTTGTGGAACATGGATCTACCACAAAAGATGGCTTCGTTGAGGATGCCTATGCCAAAGCACATGCACTTGCAGCGATAATGTCTTTAGCAGTTCGTTTTGCAATTTGAGATTACTAATTCCATACACAACCTCATATTATTCATCGCCTACGACATGCCTAAGAGAACAGCAGACCTATTCTTTCTTTGCCTCACCACAGATCCCCGGGAACTGCAGTACTTTTATTATAATGCGCATAAATTGCATCTCCAAGCTCTTACAAGTGATCATTGCAACCTAGCCCGGTTTTTGGACTAGCAGCTGAAGACGGGGTCAAAGTGACCAGTTGTTATGATTAGAAAGTAAAAGAAAAACAAAACAAAACAGGATAAACAAAAAAATCTAACGAACTGCGCTAAAGATTTTATGGATGGATGGGTTTGAAAAAAAATCGAAAAAAGGTGATTCGTCTTACGAGGACAAAAGACAAAGAAAATAGTCTACGTTACGGCCACAAGGCCTTCGTCAGGAAAGGAAAGAAAGTGAAGGCTAGATTTTATGCAACTTTACAGCTCTATTTCTGCCTTTTAGTATAAATTAGAACTGTGGAGCCTGAGATGCAAAGCATGATAATATAACATAAAGCATGATAATATAACATAAACATGATAATATAACATAACGCATGATAATATAATATAAAACATGATAATATAACATAAAGCATGATAATATAACATAAAGCATGATAATTTAACACAAATCATGATAATATAACATAACGCATGATAATATAACATAAAGCACAATAATGTAACAAAAAGCACGATAATATAACATAAAACATGATAATATAACATAAAGCATGATAATATAACATAAAGCATGATGTAACGAAAACGACCATGGCACAATAGTTATTATTTCCAATGTACAGAAAGAGAGGGGATGACTCCAGGGTCCGTCTAGATAATCTGGTGACCATTGACTAGCTTTTGTTTAAAAACATGTAATAAAGGAACTTGACAATTTATGCTTTTAAACAAAAATATTATCACATGACGTCTAACATACTTTCTCAGACGTAGACGAGACATGCGGTGAAGGACAATTAAGACTGGGGTAAAGGAGTGCGACAAAAAAAATGAACTGCCTGACTGAAGTCGATGAAGTCTGGGCTAAAACATACGCCAGTCTGAAAGAATTATTACCCATGAGCGAACCCATTACTTGAGAAGCGGGAAGAAAATCTGCTGTAGAAGTGTCTGCCTCTAATCTTATTATTCCTGTATTCCCATGAGGCAGATATTATTGACTAAACCAACCCGTCTGCAAAACAACCACAATTGTTTACCACCAGCAGCTCATTTTTCTTCAGTCACTATCTTGTTTGTTTGAAAAAAAAAAACAAAAAAAAACCTACTCATTTTTTATTATGATTGCATACTGTAAATGAATGCTGTTATGTTAACTTTATAATGTTGCATGCTTTTAAATTAATGCTTAAAGTAACATGTGGGAATAAAAGGATATAGTATGCAAGATTAATGAGAGTGAAAGGGCAGAATGTTAGACGTGCCTGCGCGCCCAATTTTTAACCATTCGAAAATAAAGTTCGTTCGTTCGTTCGTTCCTTGGAAACACAGAGATATAAACCTATTTCTTTCTCGCACAAACAGTATAATAATATTCGTGTGTGGTATCTTCAGAGTTGAATGCGGTAAAAATGTCAAATGATTATTCCTGTTCCCACTGGAATAAAACTGGAACCTACTCCAGCACTGTGCTCTCTCACGGGTGGCACTACATATGCATTAACGGCGAGTGTCTCAACGTGAAAATTAAAATTAGAATGGAGGAAAAGTATATAGATTTCAAAGTAGCGCACACTGGGAATAAATTATATTACACCAACCTCCATTCGCTAAAGAATAAAATTCAACAGTTTTCCGTGACGTGTGTAAAAGTTAGTGCGTAAATGTGAGCTTGTTACACGTGTGTACGCACATACGTAAGTACGTATGTATGTTTGTATGCACTTCATTTACATATATATTGTTTAGACTAGCATAGGCTGTTCTCGCTTTATTCATTCTGTTGTTGATGTCCCTACTTGTTCCACCATCTTGTGTCATTATGCATCCCTGGTATTTAGATGCACCCATCTGCTCCAGCTTCTGGTTCCTTATTGTTATGGGCTCCAGACTGTCCACATTAAATGCTATGACCCCTGTCTTCTTTAGACTGATGCTCAGACCCAGCTGTTGGCCTTACTTATTCAGTCTATCTGTATTCGGTTTTGTTTTTCTTTGGGCAGATTAAAATGACTTAACCGGCTGATTGCTCCATAATCGTCGACTTCTGTGGTGAGGGCTCGTCACAGGCGTAGTTGCAGGGGTAACCGCTCCTAACGTCAAGGCAAGGATCTTCACAACCCGTCGAAGGCAGTCGTCTATCGTAGGCCACAAGCTCTTGATCCGCAGACACGTATCAAGCTGGTATCACACACTTGTACCACAAACTTTAGAAGAAACAAATGTCTCTGCTATGTATTGGTGTCCTGACACCAGTCAGGCGCCTCTCCACTGTGCATTCTACCGCCCCTTTTTTCTCAGTAATTTTACCCTCACTGAGCATAAATCATAAACCCAGTGGATTGGATGAAAAACCATCGTTACTTTGTTAATTTGATGACAAAATGTGACTGGACAGCGGAAACGACTTATGCCTGGTTTACAAATGTTTAAATGTACATTTAAACTCATTAAAAGGTTAATATTATAAAGGGTAATATAATACATATGCACACCATGCTATCATCATCATCTACTCCCTGCTCCAATTGCAGCCTGGGTCTACCTCTGCTTTTGGTTCCCTGTGACAGAATCGGCATGAAGCACCCACCAGCGCTTGTGGTGGTTCATGAATATATCATTTTCATGTACCGAGGTTGCCAACCTTGAATGAATTTGTCAACCACCAGCGAGTTAAACTTGTCAAATGTAAAATATAACATGATAAAATATATGTTACAACTCACCCCATATCGGGTATGATCTACAGACGTCTGGTACAGGAAGACTTCTGAATAATATTGGGCCACAGGTTTTGACGCTGTCTTACAGGTAGTCAAGTATTCCTTAAATTATAATCCCACTATTATCCTTGTTATAGGTTCTGAGGACTTTGTGGTTTCCAGTATTATAAAGTCGAGTTTTCTTGTTGGTTAATTTCAAAAGGTCTTCAATACTTTGTTCAATCCTCTTTCTTGAAATTCTACTTTTCTCTGGCCCTGGCTAATCTGAAAGTGTCGTCTTGACTCAGTGGATCACACGGTGAAAGTCGGCAATCAAACGTAGTCTTGTATAATACATTTTGGCTAGACCATGCTGATTTAACTGTTTGACTTTATTATATATTTTCTCTCCCCCATCTCTCAAGAAATTCCACATGACACATATAATTTCAAATTTCTCTTATATAAGGTATTGACACTACCGCTTTTTAGATGACTCACGTCTGTAATTCATAACACACCCTTCAGTTTAATTTGTTATTATAAATGTTGACAAATACGAGTGTCCATTTCCAGGAAGTGTTATGTAACTTTCCTGCCGGCAAATTCGTGTTTATCTCCCTATTGTCTGTCACGGAATTGCCTCCCCTGCTTTGCAGTAGTGGTCCAACAGTGGCCAAAGCTAAAGAGTATCTAATATGGGTCTTCAAAGGTGTCTACCTTCTCACATGATTGGCAGAGTTTTAGATAGCAGGATAATGATGCTTCTATCTCCAGGGAGTGTTCACAAGATATTTTTCGAAGTAAACAATGCTGCATAGGGCCGAGAACTGTTAAGTTATATCTGATCCATCGCCTTTTGTGAAGAAAGGGTTATACAATGATTTATTTCAGCTCGTTCTAGCCCCCACCCTGATTTACTCAGTGGAATTCGTCTTATTCTGGTATAGCTCTGTTTAGAGTGTAGTTAGTAAATTGACTGAGACAAACATGCAGTACATTCAAAATGATTAAATCGACGTTAAATTTGTATATTTACAAATAACAAATTTAATAATCACTTTGGTTTTAACATGGTAAAAACAAATGAATAAATATTTATCAGAAGATTATCATCACTGTGTGATGTAATGGTAATTTGCACAGGAGGTCATATGGCAGCTTTTATGTGTTACTTAGGTGTCACTTACGGTTCTGCCCCTTCTGATGTTTTGGTCCTTGGTAGACTAGATTGCTGATCCCGCTCGTCACTGGTCAAGGTTGTATGGCGCAGCACGTTCACATAAAAGTCTGGGAGGGTCTACGTAGTTGGTCCCTCGTCTTTAAGCCACATCTGATGATGGTGTCTAGATTCAACCAGGCCACTTGTACCCTTCTTGTTCCAGAGATAGTACCCTCTACTGGTACCACCAACTAGAATAGTAAAAGAAGAGAAACGAATACCCTCTGAGTTTTGAGTTTCCCGACACATACTTATGTATCCCCAACTTCCTATTCCACCATCCCATCTACCTCAGACTTTACCCTCGGTGAGAATTAAGCTTGATTCCTTGAGAGAAAACTTGCTTTACATTTACATTGAATAGCTTTATGTTTACTTTACATTCAAATGAAAAGGTTAATAGTAAAGATAGAATGTGTTTACATTTACATCTACACTGGTTGAAAAATGTTCACAATATAGATTGAATATGTTTTCATTTACATTTACACCGATTGACAAGCTTGAAAACTTTCATTATTTTCAAAGTGAATATGTTTACATAGACATTTACACTGCTTTGTAAATGTAAAATAATACGTATAATTAGAATGTACATCATTTCTTTCATCTTTCCCTCCATGCTCCACATGGAACTTGGGACTACCTATGCTTTTTAGTTCCCTTTAAGAAAACAGCAATAATGCAGTCACTAGCCATTGCTGTGGCGGTTCAAGAAATCATCATTATAAATGCTGAGGTTGCCAGCCTCAAGTGACTTTCACATCCACTGGCAATTTTCACATATTACTATTCACATGGCAATATATACATATTAGTTTACATGTTAGTAATGAGAAATATAGAATGTAAAAATGTACAACTTACGCCAATCTTGGCTCACAGACTGTTTGCTCAGAAAATTAGGTTAAGGCACTAGCAGATTCCTTTTACACGTGTTCTTGGGGGTCGTTACTTTAACAATAAGTTCCCACTTTGACTCCGTGTTCCAGATTTCTCAGATTCCGGTAGTCCTTGTTAAAATTGTAGAGTTTTTTTTCTGGGCTCTTAAGTCCTCAAAAATTTCTCAAACAATGGTCCGGTCTGATTTATGAATATTGCATCTAGTCTTAACTCTGACAGTTTGGTTGTCGTCTTGGCAAGTGATTCTCACAGTGTTCTAATCGGCTATAGTGTATCAGATTAAATGGCCTTTTGCCTCCCTCGCAGTTGTTTGGTACGATTTAGGCAGGGTCCAATCATGAATTTGGTGTTTCCTCTATTTCGAACCCCCGCCAATCGTTTCAAAACTGCATATTTAGGTGGGGTAATTTAAAATTATTCCGACAGGAAAAATTATGTGCGTGATGCAAAAGATCACTGCTCCCATATATGGAAGTGACAAGTCCGTACACTCTTTCGACAATGTGTTTCAGATGTAACATCTAACTTTCCTCTAAAGTAATGTCTTTGAAACAGGTGAACAGGAAATGATGATGTCTTTCATGTCTGTCTAAAATGTGTCGAACAGAGAAAAAATCTCTCTATTCGTCTCTTGCGCAAACAAAATTCGTCTCTTTACCATCTTGGCAAGTGCGACACGTTCGCCTTATCAATCATTTATTACAAATAAGGGAGGGAAACCTGAGGCCTGTAAACAGTAAATTAATATGAAATTAATATGAAACAAATATAAAGGTATGTTATCAGGCACTCGCAGGAAATAAAGAAGTAGAACACCAGACAACAGAAAAACAACAGACATGAGTGGCTTACCCAGGATTTGAACACTGGACCTTCCGTGCGACAACCCCGCCTAGCCATGCAAGCGAATCACACTATCCGCTCTGCCATCTACGCATCATCAAAAAATGATGTTTCAATGGTGTTGTTTTTCTGTTGTCTGGTGTTCTACTTCTTTATTTCCTGCGAGTGCCTGATAACATACCTTTATATTTGTTTCATATTAATTTCATATTAATTTACTGTTTACAGGCCTCAGGTTTCCCTCCCTTATTTGTAATAAATGTTTGTACAATACCAAACCTACCCACTATCCTGTTCTCACTGTTCTAGTCTACTATCATTTACTGGACACAGTATTAAGGTCCTAAGGGTCTTGTTGGATTCGGCCTATACTGCTTGATAGAAATACAACAGAAGTGATTGCGTCATTAATAGGCTGAACTGCCCATGGAGGACTTCTGGTGTCGTGTATTGTGGTTCGCACTATTGACCTGCCATTGAAACATCATTTTTTTGATGATGCGTAGATGGCAGAGCGGATAGTGTGATTCGCTTGCATGGCTAGGCGGGGTTGTCGCACGGAAGGTCCAGTGTTCAAATCCTGGGTAAGCCACTCATGTCTGTTGTTTTTCTGTTGTCTGGTGTTCTACTTCTTTATTTCCTGCGAGTGCCTGATAACATACCTTTATATTTGTTTCATATTAATTTCGCCTTATCAATGCTTAACCAAAGTCGCTGGGGCGATTTTAGCGTTAATCTGTAGTCTGATGTCGGCCACACCCGAGATTAACCAACATGATTGTCGGTTAATAGTATCTCATCCGTTTCTTTTACCAACAGGGAGGAACGGGTAACCAAACAGACGTGACGACGTATCGCTGAGAGGACTGTAAGAATGTTTGAAAATACTAAATATCTGCTACATATCAGATAAAGAAAAGGGTGCGGACCAATGAAAAGCTCCTAATTAGCCAGTATAACAAATGTCACAGAATACGGCCGTAGTGGACAAGAGAGCGACCCAAAATTATGTGACATTGTCAATACAAGACGTATGGGCGCCCAGCTTGGTACGCGAGAGAGATCCGCCTGGATTAGTTTTTTTAACAGGGTAGGGCTGTTCATATCTCTCAGCTACTAACTAGGTTGTTAAAGTTATCTCTATCCAAGATAGATCATGCGCAAATAACAACATGAAACCTGAGTCATTCGTTCAATATGATAGAAAATACGAGGTAGGAAGAAATAAATGGAAGGCACAAAATGGAGAAAAAGACATGTAGAACACGATAACATGAATAGCACGGGCACTTCGTGACAGATATATATGTAAGATAATGTAATATAATATATAACGTGAAATTACGTTTGCCAATTTCTTTGCAACTGTCACATAATTGGGTTCAACCTCTTTTCCTCTCCGGCAGTATTGTTATTGTAGAGTCATTGTTTGCACTTCTTCTCAGTAATAATTCGTCTTGTCTGTTTACCTAACTATCCCTGCTGAGAGAGTAGACCGGTAATGCAATATTGACCGACAGTGATGTTGGTAAAATTCTCGTGTACCAAACATTGGGCGCGACGGATTAACACGACGTACGCCCAGCAAGTTTATTTAGCGCTGATATGGCTATTATGATTGTGACGGATAGGATGAAAATTGAAGTCCCTGAATTGATGAATGATAATGGTAGTACCCTCGAATAGCATCAGTACCCCTGAATATTGTTGCAATTTTATCGTCAACGTGGAATTCCACCACGCGTGCTAATTAGTATGCACAACAGCAACGTGGATTTCACCACGAGGGCTAATTAACATGTAAACAGTTATCATGCGAGGATCCAGGAGTTTCGTTTTGTCTTAGGTTTAGTTAGCCACGCCTACAGCCTATCTCTAGAGCTATGAGCATCAGCTAATTTCTCGTTCTTTTTTGCCACCACTCCAAGAAGGCGTTGCCAAGAGGAGACGTAAGCGGTCAGTATCAAAAGACTGTGGTGGTCCAGAAGAACGAAGCCGTTTTTCACACCTACGGTTTACACGTTTAAATTTCTGCCGGACCGAGAGATACTGGGAGAAATCGAACGAAGGAGAGACGGGGAAAGTCTAGCGGCAAAACAGAAAAGTTCCATGATTTCAAATAAGGTGTGAATCTTCGCATGTAGCTATTACTTTTCATTTCATTAATTATATATTGGCATCTCCGAAAATGCAGTTTATCATTCGTTGCCCAGAGATTTGAAGGAGTACTAGCTTATATTAGAATCTTACAAGATTTCTTTGGAGTTCTTTTATATTGGAGTGAATTCATTCTGGTGCTACGGTAAAATATATTAGTCTTGAGATTCAGTAGTTTAGTTCCTTCATTTATTTCACTGGATTTTTGTGTTAATTTAAACCTATTAAATAACCCCATCGCAAAGTTTTCCAGTCGCAAATTAAATAATATAACAATCCGTTATTTCCCGAGAAATAGATGTGCAACATAATTTTTAAACGCTAGGCGAGCGAAATTGTTTAATAACCATAATTCTATTTCATCTTGCGTAAATTTGGAGTAATTAACTGTTCAAAGCTAGTGTTAAAAAACAAACGATACATTAGCTAGTCACTCGTGTAGTCTGTAAATATAAATAATTTAATACCGGAGTGATTTTACAGATCTTACCGATTACCGCGGGTGTTAGAAATAATTATAGTAGTATTACCTGTTTTACGAGGCGTGTTCAAATGAAACCCGCCCATGCTGCGCGAAGTGGGCATTTGTAGGAGGATCATGATGACGTCACATCTGACGTAATAAGCGCATACGAATGTACAAGTGTGTAAGTGTTCATTCTCCTAGTATTCATTGTTTGTGCTGCAGACCGTAAAAATAATGGCCGGTGTGATACGGAATCCGTCCAAGGTCGATCAGCGAGCGGTGATCCAGTTCCTAACAGCCGAAGGATGTCGACCAGCCGACATTCATCGCAGAATGAAAGCAGTGTATGGTGACAAAAGTGTGTCTAAGACTACAGTGAAAAACTGGGCACGAATGTTTCGAGAAGGACGTCAGTTAACGAAAGATCTTCCGCGGCCAGGTCAGGTGCATATTGTTGCGACAGAAGAAGCCATCACCATAAGGAAGAACGCATGGGGTGGAGTTTGAACCACCTGCTGCGTTACGAAGAGGAGGGTGAGGCATTTCTGTTGCGCATAGTGGCAGGCGATGAGTCTTGGTGTCACCACTTTGAGCCATGCAGCAAAACAGCGAGCATGCAATGGAAACATCCCGGATCACCAAAACCCAAAAATTTCAAGTCACAGATTTCCGCCGGTAAGGTTATGCTGGCCGAATTTTTTGACCATGAAGGGCTTCTATTGGTTGACTTTAAAGAGCCTGGCTTGAACATCAATGCCATCCGCTACAAAGACACACTAGACAACCAGCATACAGCCATCAAGAATAAATGACCCGGCATGCTTTCTCGTGGTGTGATTCTGTTGCACGACAATGCTCGTCCACATGTTGCAAACATTCTACAGGAAGCGTTAGCAAGGAAAAGGTGGGAAGTTCTGCCACACCCAGCCTACAGCCCCGATCTGTCACCATGTGACTTTCATTTGTTCGGACCCTTAAAAAAATCTCTAAAGGGACAACGATTCGACTCCGATGCAGACGTCAGGGCCTCGGTGACCAAATGGTTCCATAAGCAACCAGTCATTTTTCTCGGACGGCATCCGCCGTCTACCCATGCAGTGGGATGCGTGTCTGAATGCCTATGGTGACTATTTCTGAAGAAACCCAGTGGGTACGTGCTTCATAACAATTGCTGTATTTAATTCTACTACTCCTGCTGATGTACCTTACATATATTTGTTATAAAGCCACTGGGACGGGTTTCATTTGAACACGCCTCGTATATATTCTCTTTATACATGTGATCAGATCTTGCGACCCAACGGTTTTATTATATAGAGAGTCATGTTCAGATGGCTTATGGCATCCCAGTAGTGTTCCAAACATAATAACATTGACTATACCAAAATCTGACTGTCGGAGACCCTTATAAGTCCACCTTCTAAACCCAGTAGAGCGGTTAAATAACCAGAACGGTCAATTGTTCACTTGTGTTAAAAATTTAACTGGAACGGGACAATGCCAGATATATTATATTAAATCATATAAAGTTCCCTGGCCTGATGAGGCAGAACTGACAGCACGAAATCTATTTAATCAAAACCCATATGACAGTAAAAAACAGTGTTCCTAACACCAACTATACAGAGAACAGTTTCAGCTATTTATTCAGAGAACAGCCGGGTGGTAACATTCTGCTGTTGGAGATATTTCCCAGTAATTACGACAGAATCCTAGAAAAAACAAACTTATTCCCAATTAAATACCTGCAGTCTGACGAAAAATCCTTGCCAGGAAAAATTATAATCAACACACCATTTCAGCGAACTCTCCGAGCGATATTAGCAGTGGCTGTACGGAGTTTTCTGGGGCTGGACTGGACAAAATAACAGGACATCTAATAGTCTTTGTTTAAGAACTGTGTGCGATTTAATTCTATGGACGTATGCAGCCGACTGAGGGGTAAGTCTGAATGGATGTGAGCGCTCACAGCATGAATGTAGAGCGTGGAAACTGAACGAAAGAATTTAGTTTACTTAAGTTTACTACTAATGTAACACCTTCATTTTTTCTATTCTCTCACTAAGTCTGAAGGCCCACGGGAAAGTTAAATTAAGGACATATCCTATATACCCGTCCCGTCTACCCCACTCCCATTTGTCAATCAATTGTTTGATCTGTTGGGTAAACACCCTTCGGGTGGGATCATTTTCCTTGTTTTTCCAGGTCCCAGAGGGAAGGTCTATGAGAAGATATATATTGTTTATTTATTTTCCCTTCATGTAACCATAATTTCACCTGATGACATGATAACGATGTATTAACTGTTGTAACCTAATTTTCTTCTACATATATAATAAACATACTATATATCCTTAAATCTATTAGTTTTGGTCAAACAACCTCCCCTGCCCATTATATGTGCCCATAGTCACCTGTTTGTTTCTACGTATGTACGTATTTATGTCACAAAATTGTTTGTGTGTGCGTACGAAAGGATAGTGTATTAGAATCAGTATCTAGTGAAATAATACTTCTTCATTTTAGGGTGTCGTGCTATATAGGTGAGTTGAGCAATCACTCAACCCAAGACAGTATTTTTCTTACACTCTGTATTCCTCGTAAACAGGACTATTTCTCACACCTTTCTCTCACATAGCTTTCACTATCTCACCCCTGCTCAATTGGGACCATAAAAATAAAACCTATCTAAAACTAACGACAATGATTCACTAATTACTGGCGTGAAGAGTCAGAGCCCAGTTGATTAAACGAGGGTCGGTATTCGCACAAGGACGGGGAGATAAATTATCCGTCTGCGGACGTATTACAGACATGCACATGACAGACGGAATGTTGTAATATCTTCCAGACAGAAGTGTTGCGAAGGCATTATTTGTGATAATGTAGGAAGTTGTAGTGACAATCATTACCGCGAATCGACAGATATAACAATTCCATATTTGGAAAGTGACCTTTTTAATAACACTGTCACAGTGACTGTTAATTTATTTTACCATTCCGTTACATATTTTATTACTTTTTAATGTTCTGTTTTCCAAGACATTTGTATTTTCTTTTCTTTCATATTCTACCTACATTTTCCCCCTTATCAAACCCACCCCGCGGTTTGTTTACGTTCTGGCCTTCAGCGGTCAGTTAACGATAATATTATCTAAGCCGCACCTGGTCTGACCAGGGGAATATCTCTTACGTTTAAAGTCTTTGGCCACGAGCGAGAGGAGTCTCTGTGAGGTCTTTGATCGCTAGCGGGAGAGAACTCGTGCGGTCGGTAATAAGTTTGATCTTCGAAACAGGGGAGATAAACCCGCTGCTAGTCTTTGTAATTTTGCCCCTTAGACGAGTTAGAGATCATAATATTATGTCTATCGGGGAAATGTTCTCAAAGTTGTTGACTTCTGATGTAGTCTCTAGAGAAACCTTTGTCTTACTATTTATTACGCATTACGCCGATACATCTGTAGAATCAGGCCATGCAGATGTCTCGGGTAGCGTTGTTTGTAAACTATAAGACTAGAGAATTTTAATAAGTCAAACACACTCGTAAAAATATCCTGGCCCATAGATGACCATACGAGACTAAGGCAGAGTTAGCACAGCAGAACTAGAATGTGTTTGCCTAAGTTCTTGTCATTTGTCGGGGTCAGTTGACATATCTTATATATGATATATTCATGTTAGCTTTTACATATATCTGATAGGAAAGTGACTTGAATTCATTTCTGAGGACTTCTCCTAGTAATTTAATTCAGTGATAATGTAGTGCAGTCTACCGCCTTAGTTAAGTGGTGCTTAAACAGTCATGTGTCAGTGTTATGGTTTATAATGGGTTAAATGATAAACTTACAATAACAGATACAGGCACTATAACTCTGAATTATAGAAGATAGTCACTTATTCCTTTTTGATAGAAACTTCTAGTGGCTGGGGGAGAATCATTATATGCTTATTTGTGTAGCTAGACACTAGTCATACTTTCACAGAAAGCGGTCACCAGCCATAGAAAACATTTTATCTTATGATTCAGTCACCACTGTATTTTATAGCAAGAACATTGCATTTTCTTTGTATTCATTTGTGGGATATTAATATTTTGTTTCCCGAAAAGGGACATACGATTTATTTTTGTAATGTCAAATGCTGTAATCTGTTTATGTAAATTCACTAAATGGTGTAAGATGAATAACATAACCATTCAGCTGTAACTACAGGGTTAGGTTTCCTGTATGTTTAATTGGGAGAAGAGGAGTAGTTTTTGCTGTCAGAACATTTACTGACAGGTACCTGGGTGTACAAAATATGTTAAGCCTATGCGGGCACAAGCTGATAATTGATAGAGTGGAAGGAACGGGAGGGAGACTTAAATGGTTAAAGACAGCCCTAAAATTATCATAGCAATGATTTCAATAAATTTAAATCCCACAGGGGAGCCTAACCGTTTTTGTATAACGTTAGTATAATTTTATTGTTGCTTGATGTAAATGGTGTCTCTTTTGGGTCTCAGTTTCAGGGATACCGGATTGCTAGAACAAGAATCCAGTCAGGCGAAGAGCGTCCTAGTCTCTTCGATCTAGAGGGTTTCTGAATACAGCTAGCGTCACGAGTTGTCAAACCCCAATACCTGAAATACAACCCTTGTCAACGCCAATCTCTATAAAGGGAAATTAAGCTCACGCAGGATGCAACAAGCCAACGCAAAATCTGAAAGCATCTGTTGCAGTAGTAGTTTCCTACTCGCCTATTGGATTACCAGTCAGAGCAATGCGGCTTCCTGCATATTTATCAGCCCAGCTTCTTTAGTAGAATTTCAATCACCAGCCTCTGTGTGCCTAAACGGGGCACTCAGTCAACTCACACAGTCAAGCCAGCCCAAAACGGATTTAATGCCAAGCAAGAAATAGCGCCGGATAAGAGCGCCTGGGACTTTTTGTCCCCAAATAGCTTCGTCTGGGGTATTCCTGGGTTATGTAGAACCTCGCACTTATGAGCGGCCAGCCAGAGTTCCAGTCCCCCTCACGCAATTAGGGGTCACCAACGTTTAGCACCTACAAGGAAAGTTTTGTATTTCACTTCATTCACCTTGAAGGATATTTACATGTAAGACACTTTTCTGGAGCTAGCGCCTTTGGTCCCACGAAGGCGGACAGACTGTCGCTTAGTTTGTTTATTTGGTCAGCAGGAGAAAAACAGCGTCTTCCAGTCCACCTCGCGCAATTAGGGGTCCCCAATGTTAGCACCCACAATGGAAGTTTTGTATTTCACTTCACTCACCTTGAAGGATATCTACATGTAAGACACTTTCCTGGAGTTAGCACCTTTGGTCCCACGAAAGCGGACGGACTGACATTCTGTTTATTTATTTCTCCGTGTTCTACAGGTTTTTATGATTGGTAGTCTGTGTGTCCGTTGGTGTGTTTTTGCTTAATTGATGATTATTGATGAATTTTATGTTGTTTGTGCTGATATGCACTATTTTCATACATTGCTTCTTTAATAAATTTTACTCATTTATTAATGCGCTGTTCACGACCCTTCCATCCATAATTAACTTGTTTTAGCTCTTTACTATAATCTCTATTTAGATAAGAGAAAAGAGTGAGAGCAGGAGGTGCTTAGACA
This sequence comes from Oreohelix idahoensis, assembly GCA_024509875.1. NCBI lineage: Eukaryota > Metazoa > Mollusca > Gastropoda > Stylommatophora > Oreohelicidae > Oreohelix > Oreohelix idahoensis. The sequence goes on from JAMPIV010020305.1 coordinate 94,008, forward strand.
GTATAAGTGTGTTGAGGGCTTGGAGAGAGTGATAACTTAATAAATCTTCTCCAGGTTTGTCTCAAGTTCACCTCCTATTACACTTTATCTATGTGTAATCTATAACTCTGTCAGTCCACTATCCCTTGTCGATTTAACTACTATTGTTCAACTCGACAAATACTCTACACCAGCGGTGGCCAAACTACGGCCCGCGGGCCAGATCCGGCCCGCCAACCTGTTTTGGCCGGCCTCTTATTGGTAATTGAAGCCACACACTTCACAATGAAATACCACACAAATGTATGTTTGAAATAAATAATTACATGTCATATTACAAATTACAAAACAAATTAAAATAACAGATTCCTTATTTTTTTTAAACAGTAATTTCAGTTCGAAGACTGGTATACATGTCTTGGCAGATGTGCAGTACAGTAGTTTGCCGTTGCTTTCTGTACGTGGTTCCTTATATATGTAAAACTAAATATCAGAACGTTATTTTTTTAGGATTTTATAGGTCTGGCCCTCGGGTGTTTCCCTTTACCATAATCTGGCTCTCGGCCTACCTTAGCTTGGCCACCACTGCTCTACACTCTAACTCAACCACGACAAACACGAAGAATTTTGCTATGAGGAAAATTGTTGAATAAACGCTATCAAACCCCGCATTATTGAAACTATTGGCCGGCATTTGAAATGTAAACATAACAACATTTCTGATTGGAGCCTGGTCTTATAGTAAACAACAACGTGCGTGGGACGAAAGTTGCAATATATTTTGACACTTTAGTTGGGTGAAAGAACTGATAAATTCAACTCGTCAAGAGACCAGCCAGACAACCAGAGTTAAGAATAAGATCAGAATTCCATTTATCGGACCAGCCCTTGTTTGAGCATCTTGAGAACTTATTTCCAAGTAAACTCTACCGTTATTAACACGGAAAACCTGAATCCTAGGAATCTGAACACGAAGTCAGAGTGGGAACCTACTGTAAAGTAACACCCCAGACCGCATGTAAGAGGCATCTTAAACAAGTTGCCTTAACTGTTTTTCCGATTCAGGAGTCTGTTATCCCAAAGTCAATTTTGGGGTGAGTCGTACTTTATAATTCTATATTTTACATTATTAACACGGGAAATAATTAGTATGTATTGACATGTGAATATTAATATGTGAAAACTGCTAGTGGATGTCCAAGTCATACGAGGCTGGCAACCTCAGCATATATAATGATGATTTCATAAACCACCACTGCAAAGGCTGGTGTCTGTTTTATGTGAGTTGCTTATAGAGAACCAAAAGCAGAGGTAGTCCCAAGTTCCATATGGAGCAGGGAGTGAAAGATGAAAGAAATGATTTACATCCTTCTTATATTGTTAACCTTTTCAACCAATGTAGAGGTAAATGTAAATTTATACAGTTTAAATGTAATGAAAGTTTTCCGCTCAATAGGATTAAGATTAATTCTCAGAGAGGGTAAAGTTCTGAGGTGGATGGAACGGTGAAATGTAAAGAGGAGGCACATGAGTGTGTGTCAGGAAAAAGCAATACTCAACAGGGTATTTATTCTCTTATTTTGTGACACTAATCGGTGGTACCAATTGAGAGTACTATCTCTGGAACCAGTGAGAGTATAAGTGGCCTGAAGTCGACACTAGACACCATCATCATACGGGTCTTAGAGACGCTGGACTAGTTTTGTAATTACTCCCTGATACTTCTTGGAATGTGTCACAACTGTCAGACTTGACCAGTGACGATAGTGAACCAGTCATCTATCTGCAAAGAACCAATCATCAGCGGGAGCAGAAACCATCAAACTATTGGCAGCTAAGAAGAATCTTAAAAGCTACCAAGTGAACTGTCCATTTTTCGAAACCATAACATCACCCTGTGACGAGTACTTTTAAAAAAAGAATTATTCATTTTAAACTGTTAAACATAATTATTCAATTTGTTTTGTGTGTATATACACATTTAACGTTGATGTAATCATTTTGAATTTACTGCACCCGTATGTCTCAGTCATCTTAAATACACTTAAAACAGAGCTACTAAATTAAGATGTCGTTGAATTAAATCAGCTGGGGGCTTGAACGAGCTAATTATAAGATAAATAATTTATATCCATCTTCACAAAATGCGGCGGGAAAGATTGAGAGTTAACGTGCTCAGACTCATTCAGCATCGTTGTCGCTTTCTTAAATATCTTGTGAAAACTCCCTCGAGGTAGAAGCATCATTATCCTTCTATCTACAACTCTGCCAAGAGTAATCTTGTGCGAAGGTAGACACCATGGAAGACCCACACTAGATGCTCTAGGTTTTGGCCACTGTTGGACCACAACTGCAAAGTAAAGGGGAGGAAACCCGTGAAAGCCGCGTAATTTCTAGACTCGAAGTCCGTCCATCAATGAAATGGCTTTTGCGTGTAGTAAACAAAACCAAAATACAGGGTGTTATTGCGTAATGCTTTTTATGAAGGGATTTTCTTATTACATCCGTAATTACAGCCGGTAGGAGACGAACCATTACATTTTTTAATAGATCTGGTGTGTCAAACATCAATTTTGCATGCAGATTAAAAAAAAGATGCAAAAAACAGAGTGCGTCAGGCCACAGCAAAGCTGTGATTCTTGAAACTAAATTCATCATGTTTGACTGTTTTCACAGTTCTAGAACGTTTATTGCTCAGCAATAGAGTCTCTTTGATAACAGTTATATATATGAAATTGGAATTATATATTTGTGTTCTACAACGTATGATAAGTTTATTCGAGGAAGACAAAGTACACAACATGTCTCATGGTCTAAGTTAAGCACAGTTAATGCTTTCCTTCGTATCTGAGAGGTCCCGGGTCACTGTGTAGGCTACCTGCGTGTTGGAGGAGGGGGGGGGGAGAGGGGGGAGAGAGAAGGGGGACGGGAGTTAATCGGCACCTGTAAGGGTGGCTCCATGCTCCACAGAAAGTCAAAAGGGAAATGAGTAATGATGCTATCTTCCACAAAGCGCCAGAGATAAAAATAGGATCGGTTGAAAAAGCTCTGATGTAAAGTCTAGCGTACGAGAATGCAAATTGACCTGAATGTAATGAACAAAACAGCCCAATGTATCGACAAATGTGTCTTCATCAAGTATTGGAAATTCAGCCATTATTTTCCAACATGACCGTAGCCACCCAAGCATGTGTCTTTTTTTTAATGCTACCTAAGATACAGAGCGATCGTTCGATTGACAGAGTGGTCAGAGCGTTGATCTCTCGCGGCAAAGGTCTACCCCGCTGTAAATGGGTACCCGACTTTGCTCTTGAGTTAGGGAAGGAAAATGCAGCGAGGAAGGTAGCTGGTCACCTCCACATCTCGATGTTGGACCTTGTATAGTGAAGTCTCTAACATTACACTCTCCTACGGCAGTATCTGCTACCGGACTACCTTTACCTTTTTTAAGATACAGCGCACAAAAGCGATGCTGAAAATGGAAATATGTCACGTGATTTAGTGCAAGCCGACCTGCGCTCAAGTAAACCTCGATGCCGCATCAAGTGTTCCAACCATCGGAGGGATACAAGAAGGGAGATTATTCTAATTTACACTAAATTCAACAGGACAGAAATACGAGCTGTAAAGTTGCATCAAATCTTTAGCGCAGTTCGTTAGACTGGATTGTTTCTCATGTTTTTTTTTCTTTCTTCTTCTTTGATTCTTAGCCGCCGACTGTCAAAGCAGTCAGTGGCCATCACGCCTTGTGGCGTCTTGTAGGGCAGCAACAAACTACTTTCACTTTGGTCGGTTGCGGCCACACTTTGCACAGGGTGCCCCCAGCTGTGGTTCATGCTTTGCATCTCTGGCTCCACAGTTCTAATTTATACTACAGGACAGAAATAGAGCTGTAATGTTGCATAACATCTTTAGCGCAGTTCGTTACATTTTATTGTTTCTCCTGTTTTTATTTGTTTTTCTTATTACTTTTCTAGTGATGGTCCAATATAAGCCAAAACCTAATGTATCTAATGTGATGGTCTAACAATAGCCAAAACCTAATGCATCTAATGTGGGTTTTCGAAGGTATCTACCTTCGCACAAGATTACTCTTGGCAAAGATGCAAATAGAAGGATGATGACGCTTCTACATTGAGGTAGTCTTCACAAGACATTTAGAAGTCAAGAACAATGCTGAATGTGTCTTAGCAAAGTTAACTTAGTATCTGCATCACTTATCAGATACTCCTAGTTGCTTAAGTAATCAAGCGACACTCCGTGATTGACTAGTCTGTACGGAAATGATTTACGCAATCGTAAACAAACAATTCACGTCTGGAGCCAATCTAGTGCAAGCACTTAAGCGATTACATTTAATCATTACGGATGGTCAATGACGGCTTGACCTGACATGAATCGAAGTGTGAAAAAGTAAACAAGTGACTGAACCACGGATTTTTATGCTCCGAAAATTAGAAATAATTAATAAATGGCAGAGAGAGAGAAAATGCGTAAAAGAGAACGACCAATTATGTGACAGGAGGTCATGTGTTCAAATTTTAAAACGATAGTTAAAACACGCAAGGGAAAGTAATAACTAAAGCCCCGACCCACTTCTTTCCTTGCTCATGATTGGATCAAATGAGAGCAAGCAATATCATCAACATCATCAGCGGCCATCTCCACAACGCAGGTCGGCTGTAATGGATCTCCAACGTCTTCTGTCTTTGTCTTGGTGGTGCACTCTGATGGACTCTTTCCTGTCCATCTCTTGATGGTATCTTCCCACTTATAGCGCTGTCTTCCCCTTGCACGTTTACCTTCAACTCTCCCTTCTATTATGGTCTTCAGCAAGGTGTTATGCCTTTTTATGTGGCCAAAGTATTTTAGCTGCCGAACTTTGATCTCCCCCTCATTAGTTCTCTTTTCATACTTAGATTTTGTAGGACCTCCTTATTTGTTTTCTTCTCTTTCCATGAGATGCGCCCCATTCTTCTATATATCCACATCTCTGGCAATATACATTCGTTCTTATTGGAAGCCGGTCAGAAAACAAGGTGGACTCGTGGGCATATATATATACACACACATACATACATATATATACAGGCTGTCCTCGACTAACGGCATAAGCGACTAACGACCACTCGCACTTAAGAAAGTTATCCCATTAATCCTCTTTTGTTTTTTTTATTATTATTATAGACTTGCAAATACCGGTCGTAAAGATGATCGGTTCATCCATCGTGCGGTGACATTGTTTTAATAGTAATGTTGTGTTATAATTTGTTCGCTGTATTAATTTATAATTTTTTTACTATAAACAAAGACTAAAATTAGTTTTTAAAATATAGCACAAGAGACCACGCAATTTAGCTTTTACGTGCATTAATTATTCTCTGTCTCTTACATTTTTAGAATATGTGCAAGGTAATGGAGGACTCATCTTCACATGTTGTCCAAGCGAACATACTTTGTTGTTATTTTTAAAAAGGAATTTATTATGCCCCATGTGGTTCCCAAGGGTCTGCGAAGAAGAAAAAAAATAATAGTCCGACTGCTGCTTTAAGCGACGTCTTAATAGGTGACACATATAAGGTTTATGCCTGGGGCTGGTAACCTCTTCGTGTGAAACAAATTTATACATGAACAATCTATGCAAGAGCACGTGAATTCTTTTAAGTGCAGGCTTCCTACAAGAGGGTCAGTTGTAGTTGTTGAGCCATTCTTCTTAGGGGGAATAAACGGATAATGATGACGATTACCTATGAAAGAAGTAACGAATTCTCTCAATACTTCATTTGTTGTAGATTCAAAAATACCTCTAAATTACAAATATTACATAATGGGCTCTGCCATTACAGCGACATCCCACCACACTTTTTGATAGAATAAATAGGTTCTCACAATTATGTAATTTTAGTTCTTACAGCTTTTTATGGAGCTATATCAGCTACACATGTGCTTTCCGATACTTAAAATATCTTTCTGATATTATCACTAGAAAAATGAACAAGTGTAGAGAGCCAGACAATTATTACGTTTTATGATCACCATTCTATATATGCGGGCAGTATATTTTTAATTTTCCAAGTTAGTCGTCCTGTAACCATTCTTCTTCTTCTTCTTCTTCTTCGATCCTTAACCACCGACCGTCAAAGCAGTCAGTGGTCATCACGCCTAGTGGCGTCTTGTAGGGCAACAACAAATTGATTCCACTTTGCACGGTCGGTGGCCATCCTTCGTACAGTGCCCCAACTCTGGTTCATTCTTTGCATCTCAGCCTCCACAGTCCTCCGCCAAGTTGTTTTTGGTCGGCCTCTCTTTCGCTTTCCTTCAGGGGTCCAAAGCATAGCTGTTCTTGTGATGGCATCGGGTTCTCTTCTGAGGACATGACCAACCCAGCTCCAGCGTCTGCCAGCTATGATGGTGTGCATGTCCTCTTGCTTGCTACGAGTAAGCAGATCTTGGTTGGTGATGGTATTCGGCCAAAAGATGCGGTGAATTTTTCTTAGGCATGTTGTGTGAAAAGAGGACAATTTTGACATTTCCTTCTCTGTGACTCTCCAGCATTCCGCACCATAGAGAAGCACAGAAAGCACGCAACTCTGGTATAATCTTAATTTTGTGCTTGTGCTGTATTGGGAGGACTTCCAGATGTTATTTAGGCTAAAGAAGGCTGTTCTTGCCTTATTCATTCTGATGTTGATGTCTTTGCTTGCCCCACCGTCTGGTGTTACTATGCTTCCTAGGTATGTGAAGGTATCTGTCTGTACCAATTGCTGATTCCTTACTGGTATGGGCTCAGGGTTGCTCACATTGAGCGTCATGACCTCAGACTTCTTTAAATTGATGTTCAAGCCCACCTGCTGGCTAAATTTATTAAGTCTATCCGTTTTTTCCTGGATGTGTTGATGTGAATGTGCCAGCAGTGCAATGTCATCTGCATATTCCAGATCTTCCAATGTAGAAAATGTAGTCCATCTTATTCCTCTTGGACTGCCCTCTGTTGTCTGGCGCATCACCCAGTCTATGACTGTTAAAAAAAGAGTGGTTGATAAGGGGCATCCCTGTCGTACTCCTGTCTTCACCTCGAAGGTAAGGTTGCTCTGCCCAACACTACACGTAAAGTTGGCATAGAGGCTTTTTATGATTGACACTATGCAGCTTGGAATTCCATAAGCCCTCAGTATTTTCCATAAACTGTCCCTATGTATGCTGTCAAAAGCCTTTTCAAAATCAACAAAATTTATGTAAAGCTGTCTTTGCCATTCTGAGCACTGCTCTATAATGTTCCTGAGAGTGAATATATGGTCTACACATCTTCTGTTCTTTCTAAATCCTGCTTGTTCTTTCCTCAGTTTGTAGTCTACTGCCTTTGAAATTCTCTGTATAATTATCCTGCCTAGTATTTTGCTGGGAACTGAGAGAAGAGTGATTCCTCTCCAATTATTGCAGTCTACAAGATCTCCCTTTTTGGGCAATTTGACAATTATTCCTTTTTTCCACTCTGATGGTGTTGTCCCCGTTTTCCAGACTTGTGCAAATAGTGGTTCTAATAGTTCTGCTGCTAGCTCAGGGTCTGTCTTAAATAACTCTGCATTTAAGTTATCATGGCCCGGAGCTTTACCGTTCTTTAACCCTTTTGTGACAGGGGCGCTAGGGGTACCTCACACCCAAGACCCGTGCACCAAGAAAATTTATAAAGGATCGTTTGACAGGGGTTGCAATTATTGGTTGCTTGCAACCCTCTCAGCAGCAGACTTAACAATTCAAGCAACCCAAAGCCTTATGCAGATCAACATTTAATTCTACCGAACAGAACCGAACACCAAACAAACAATCCAACAAACACCCAGTCAGTGTTCATAGACTGTCTGAAAAATAATAAATAAAACAACGTCTAAGTGAACATCAATAGCATGGATAATAACACTTACCATACAGAAAACATGCGCCCACCTGACATCATCAACTATCTCACACACTCATGCGTGTCGTCCAATGCGACTAGTATGGTGTTGTGCATGAGGCTGGCAATCGCACCGGGTAACATAGGTTGCTACCGAAACCACTACTGCAAAAGCATCTGAATGCTCCATGCTGAGGTAAACCACACCGGTGGCCCCATGCTCCCTCAGGAGCGGAGAAGAGAAATATACATCTGGTACGCCCACGTGCTCTCACAAACCATTGTTCACACAACAATAATAATCAACTGGACATAAAATAATATTCTTCAATACATGTACAACAAATAATCTCAATAATGAGAATTAACCACCACCTCACAACTGGTCTATCTCAATATTCGTTACTGCATTCTGAAGCATGTCGTATGTGACGACTCGTGCGGCTGGGAATCTCATCGCATGAAACACATTATTACAGGAACAACCACTGTAATAGCATAAAAATGCTTCTGTTGGCTTGTGGTGGACACCAGCCGCATTGGTGTTTCCATGCTCCACCAGGAGCAAACAGAGAAACACCTGTCTCAACAAAGGAGTGGCCTCGCGCTCTCCAGAAATCTAAATACATATTCTCACCTCACAGTAACCCATTAAATATACAGTAGAATTATCAATAAACGTGAAATACACTAAATTACTCTTACATAAAGAATACAATATAATTATTCTTTATTATGACTGACCAGATGGGGCCAGCGCCTAGAACGACAGACCTCAAGATGGCGCTGTCACACTTTGATTGCTGTGATGATTTCTTCTTTTCGTGGAATGTCTGTATTTACATCTAGATCGTTTCCAGCCTCAGGAACATTCAATTGTGTCTCTGGTATTTCCTTGTTCAGAGTTTCTCTGAAGTGCTCTGCCCATCTTGTTTCCTGTCCCTCTGCTGTCTTGATGAGATTTCCTTGCTTATCTCTTACTAATGTAATATTATTTGCACCTTGTTTTCCGCTGATGAATTTAGTTATTTTGTATACTGTGCTTTGTTCATTTCTCAGTGCTGCCTCTTCTGCCTGTTTTGCAAGATCGTCTAGGAAATTCCTTTTGTTGGCTCGGGTTTGGCGTTTAACTTCCCTGTCCAGCTGGCTGTACTGTTCGCTATATAGTTGCTTTAACCTGCGGGACTTCGCTTCTGTTTTCTTTGTTTTCATTTCCTTTCTCATCTTTATGGTGTTTAGTGTTTCTGGTGTTATCCAGTCTTGCTTCTTCCTTTCCTGGAATCCTAAGCATGATTTGCTACTTTCCTTATATATTGTTGAAATGGTGTTGAAATTCTGGTCTATATCATCAGTCAATGTCTTTTCCTGGCTTTTGGCAAATTGATATCGTTTCTTAATGTCGGCCGCAAAAGCTTTTCTGGTAAGGGGGTCCTTTAATTTGCTGATGTCAAACCTTTTCTGTGTAGTTACAGATGGTTCAGCCCTTCTTAGTTTCACTTTCAGTTTTGCTACTACTAAATGGTGATCACTTCCCACATCTGCACCTCTTCTTACCTTCACATCTTGTAATGCATTTCTCCATCTACCGTTAACCATGATGTGGTCTATCTGGTTTCTGTCCCGACCATTTGGTGATTCCCATGTTAACTTGTGAATTTCCTTATGTGGGAAAAGTGTTCCTCCAATGACCAGGTTGTTAATGCTACAGAAACTTATTAGCTTATCCCCATTTTCGTTTGCTGTTCCGCTGCCGCATTTCCCCATTGTTCTTTCATTATATGTATTGTGTGTACCAACTTTCGCATTGAGGTCTCCCATTACTATAACAAGATCATATCTAGGTGTGTCTTCCATTTCTTTCTGCAGTTGTTGATAGAATTCATCCTTGACCTCCTCATCACTATCATTCGTTGGTGCGTAGCATTGTATTATTGTAGTGTTGGTGAATCTACCTCTCAATCTCAATCGTATCAGTCTGTTGTTGATGGGTTTCCATTCCAGTAATGTCCTTTCTATCCCTTTCTGTAGAATAATGGCTACGCCTTCACTGTGCTGTCCATCCTCTCTTCCAGAGTAAAGTACTGTTTCTCCTGTTGCTGTTTTAACTTTTCCTGCCCCTGTCCATCTGCTCTCACTTATCCCCAGGATGTGTAACCTATAGTTTCTCATTTCTGCCGTGACCTGTCTTAGTTTACCTGTCTCGTACATTGTCCTGACATTCCAAAATCCTATTCTTGTATCCTGTTTTGCGGTCAGGACATCCATTTTCATGTCAGTGGCTTCCTTTCGGCTTTCACCACTGACAGTCATACGAGCCACAGACTCCGAATGTCCATCCCGCAGCAAAGTTTGTTCATTTGATGTTGTTTCCGTAACTTTATTATTTTTTTTACATAGACAAGGGTGTCAGCCCTATGCTAAAACCCCCAACCTGGAGGACCAGGGTACCAGCTTTTGTCTGACCCCTACCCACGCAGACCAGTCCAGCTTGGTTGAACCTACCAGGAGTAAAACTCCCACTGGCATAGCTCTGGGGATTGTCAGGGTACGCAAGCTGCCATACCGCTACAAGGTATAGGTACCATTGATGGCAGGTCCTGTAACCAACAATGCACAAATTCTGCCAGCTTTTCTGGAAAATGCGGAACAGTTGCGCGCATCATACCGCGAAAGCTGAATCAATTATTTTATGGTGCATTGACCATTGACCATTGACCATACGTCATGATAAGTTTGACTGCAAAGATTCAATAAAGTTGAAATGAAACAGTAAGGAATGAATTACCCACAGGAATGTCATCAAAATGTACAGCAGAAAGAGCGCAACATGTGTTGTCCCCGTCATATTATGGCGAGTGACCTTCGCGTATCAAGGAATAATTTCCAAACAGAATTACAGAATGTAGTGTGAGCAATGACCAATTGCAAATATACTGTCAAAGGAAATCTTTAATAATTATTGTCAGCAATGACCAAGTAACAATGTCTTCAAAACTCAGATGTGTAAGAAGAGTTGAAATATGTAAATGTTGTATTCGTGTAGTGTTTACCCCGATGTATTTTTGGCTTGGATCAATTTGCCTTAGACTTTCTCGTGCGCATGTACAATACATGCTGTCGAAGACGATGATGCCTCGGTAAAACAACTTCATCATCATCTTCTTCTTTATCTTATTCTTACTCTTCGTTCACTCTGAAATAACATAGTATATCTGTCTTATAAAGTTGGATTCCATCTCAGGCTTCTTTCATTAACACAAAGTTTATCCATGAGCTGAGTAAGCCATGTTGTCATTTTGCTTCTGTCATAGAATCCACAGTCTTAGAGGATATCTTCTGCTGTTTATGATTAACTTATTATTTCTGGTAACAGCTATCAATTTTGTCATTGGTTTTCTACTTTGCTGTTATTGTATATTGTCAAGTATCTTCTGTCCATAGAAAAATGCACGTAATTACCTACGTATACTATATATGAAGTAACTACGAATTGTTTTTATTCTACAGCGTGCCTTTGCTAAAACACCTGCCTTCCGACAAACTTGCAAAAATAGCTGATGTTCTAGAATACGTAAGTATCTCATTTTCGTTATGTAGAATATACGAGGTCTGTCCAAAAAGAAACCGAACTTCTTAAATAGGGCGCCAACGAGCCAACACAGCAGACTTGCGATAGTGGTGGTGTGTAGCGGTGACATTGAGCTATAGCCTCCCACTTGCATGATCACGCATGTGAATCAGTCATCGAGTACATGCAATAGAGTGAAGTTGTCACCCGTGCCTTTTGCGATTTTTACGGATTGAAATATGAAGGATCTTGAAGAGCAACGTGTTTCCGTGAAATTCTGTGTGAAGTTGGCAAAAACCTTTACCTAGACTTTTCAGATGTTGCAGCAAGCTTATGGAGAGGATTGTTTAAGCCGCACACAGTGTTACGAATGGTACCAACGTTTCAAATCGGGCAGAACGTCCATCAAAGACGACCCCAAAACTGGACGACCTTCCACTTCAACGGACGACGATCACGTGCGTGCTTTGATTCTTGAAAATCGTCGCCTAACTGTCCGTGAAGTTGCCGAAGAAGTTGGCATTAGTAAAAGTTCGTGTCACACAATTTTGACTGAAAAACTGCAGATGCATCGTTTTGCTGCAAAATGTGTGCCACGTCTCTTGACAGATGAGCAAAAAGCGAACCGTGTCACAGTCACTCGTCGCTCCTTATCACTGAATTTTTGGCAAAGCACGGGATGATTCTAGTCCCGCAGCCACCCTACTCTCCAGATTTGGCTCCTGCGGACTTTTTTATTTATTTCCGAAGTTGAAATCCACCTGAAAGGTCACCGATTTCAAACGATAGAAGAGATAGAAGAAAATTCGCTATGAGACCTACGCACCATTCCACAAAACGAATTCCAGGATGCGTTCAAGAAATGGAAAACACGTTGGGAGCGGTGTATAAGTAGAGGAGGGGTATATTTTGAAGGGGACAAGACTGATTAAGTTGTAAGCATATTAATATTTTTGTTTTGTTTTAAAGTTCGGTTTCTTTTTGGACTGCCCTTGTATAACAGTGATTATTATATTATTATCAGGAGAGACAGAATGAGAATTTATGACACCAAGAGAACTGTACGAACTACATCCTGCGTCAAGTATATAGAGAGACAGACAAATTAAGTGGTTTGGCCATCTCTTTAGATTGGAGCCCCATAAACTACCACTACGAGCCTATAGCAAAAGAAGATCTGGCTTCAGGGTACAGAGAAGACCAAGAGGATAGGCAACATCACAGACATCCTACAACTACACAGGCCCATAGCAGCCAACGCGACACACTTGGCTCATGAACGCTAGCTTTGGCCTCCCCCCTTTCCCACTACGCTTCCCTCAATGATGGAAGGAAGAAGTAAAGTACGTAGGTAAAGATAATAATGATGGCGATATTTATGTTGTTGTCAACCGCTGATTTTATCGCCGAAACTAATCGATACAGTTGCTGCGGAAATCCTGATGTTTGTTTGTGGTGTTGTCACTGTCACAGTAATAAGGCTGTAGCGACAAAGAGGCTAACACGGCGGCAGAGTTGAGATGTTGACAAAAACATGCAACAATGTTTTATGATAGGTCTTCTTATTGTTGTTCGCATATTTCTGAGTGGCGCTCTCTGACAAGAATTGACGATTTTTTTTCGGCAATATAATTCGCGTAAAGAAGCAAATTGAGTGCAGATAATGCACATTCTTTGTTGACTATACATAAGAGCGGTTCTAAAATAAGCGGCTGTTAAATTTTAGGGAAATGAAACTACTAATATTCATTAGTAAAACAAATAGCAACAGCTATTTACTTAGTAACACTGAGCTATAGACATTTGCAAAGGGCAAATGTAAACATAGACACAAATAAATTGTAAGCACACGTGTAAAAGCAAATTTATGTTTGGAAAAATGTAGCTACATGCTTTTCCTATGTATTGTCGCATACCTTTGCTGTTGACAAATACAACTAATAAGTGTTGCTAAGAGGCATTCAACCACACAAATTAACTAGGACAAATAGTAGAATCCTTCAACCTGACTATGGGGATGTTGCGCCCTTGCGGTGATTAAAACATAAATATAGGCCGGGACATCGAAACTGGTGAGTAGAATATAAATATAGGTCGGGATAGCGAGACCGGTGAGTAGAACATAAATAAACACCAGGGCATCGAGACTGGTGGTCAGAACAAAATATAGGTTGATATATATTACTGAGACTGCTGATTAGACAATAAATATAGATAAGGACACTGACAGTGCTAATTACATCATCAGGTGCCATCTTCACATCGAAACATCGACTCCAATGGATTTCCAACGTCTTCTGTCTCTTGTCTTGATGGTGCAGTCTGATAGATTCTTACCTGTCAGTCTCTCGACGCTATCTTCCCACTTACAGCGATGTCTTCCTCATACACGTTTACCTTCAACTCTGCCTTCTATTATGGTCTTCAGTCAGGTGTTATGTTTTTTTTTTTTTTTTTTACATAGCCAGAATATTTTAGCTGTTTGATCTTCGTTGATTCTCTTTTAATTCCTAGGTTTTCTAGTACCTCTTTATTTGTTTTCTTCTCTTTCCATGAAAAGTACCCCATTCTTCTATATAATTCACATCTGAAGGGCCTCAATTCTAGCTACAACTGTAGGTGGTGACAAAGATTGGCAGGGCCTGGAAGTTATTAACACACTGAACACGCGCGACAGACTTAGCAAGACAGAATGAGAAGAAATAACACATAAAAAGAAAACAACAAGAACTGTATGATGACATCTCGAGTGACGAACGCATTGTTATACGTGTTAAAACTCTAGCTGGCTGAATCAATGAGTGTTTTATCCTTATTACGTGTGGTGGTTTTTGATGGTATGCAATGTTGTTGTTAAGTATTACTATTGTACTGAATGAGGTCAGCTGTGAAGGTCCCTGATTATAACAAATTTTGGGTTGAGTTATCAGAGAACCTTTCTGCTACCACCTTATGACCTCAATCAGACCTATTCTTGACTAGTATGTATGATAGCTACGTCTAATGTCTAGGGTTATGCCAGTGTGGTGTGATGGTAATTTAACACTAACGCACACACACATAAACAAATATTAAAGTCTATGATCAATTGAACTAAGACCTGGGTTAAATATATATATATATATTTATATATATATATATATATATATATATATATATATATATATATATATATATATATATATATATATATATATATATCTTCTATACAATTTTTATTGGTCCTGAACCTAGTATTCTTCTGGTCAGGACTTTCAAAATCAAAAGGAACTCAGGGTATATACAACAAATGCAAATTTTTAACCCAAAGGGACAATTTGTCCAAACATATAATGTTAAAATATACTACTAGTGTCACTGAATTTTTAATATTACTGGTTTCTAACACTGGATGGCTGTTTGGGATTCATTAATCATCCCCAGTTCTTTAATATCCTATGTTCAGTGTTTAATTCTTTGGGGAATATTTTTATTATGTTGTGCACGGAAGCCCTAGTCGTTGATGCTGATGAAGAGTCCTGTGCCAGATATTATACTTAGCTGGCACAACTTGAACTGTCCGTATTCTTGCTGTAAAAATGATCATTTTGATACTGGCCCAAAAGTAACAGGGTGGACTCTGTAGACCCCTGTCACTACTGGAAATGAAAAGACTTCTCAACTGCTGTTCACAGATATCCGGCACCGGGCTAGTGCCAGATAAAAACCCTGTAACAATGAAATAATGCCTCCGTGTTGATATCATACTTAAACTGTTATTTCTACAAATTATAACATAATAAATAAAGATCTGGGTCATATCTAACCAACCCAGCTCATCCATTACAACGTGTACCAGTGTTGTTCACATGTCTCTCCTCTCAAGGCGGCCCTACATCTGCAATAATATTATTAATCTTTCTTTTCTTCCATACAATAAGATAGGTGAGCTGTGTCGCTCTGGCCACCTAAGAAAACATTTTTATTTCACAAAACATGTGCATTTTACAAAACTGGCAATGTGTTATAGCATAAATCCACCTCTAGGCCCTGCATAAATCAGCTAAGGACCCATACTTACTGTCGTAATGGCAGTATCTCTCACTCACATTTTTAAACAATATATATATATATTTATATATATAAATAATTTCTGCCTTACCATAAATTCAATGAATAAACACAGGTGTGTTGATTAGCAGACTTCAGATGTCCTTCTGGCTGGACTGTGATGCCCTTTTGTTTTACTTATATATTTAATTTAATACGGCAAGCCACACTTCACAGAATTTCAATGTCCTGTTCAAGGGACTCTATTATGCAAATGGCAAATAGCCTATCTAAGTTTTCCTTAATATAAAATGCGTTGGCCAATGAGATCCAACTACTAAGCTTTTTTAGTTTGAATTTGAAAATAAAAACAAAAAACAGAATTGATTTTTGGACATAACAAGGTTTCTCCTCACTCATTCTTAGATTTTCACTGCTAAAATATATTTATTGTTAAGCCATCCCATAATTTCTCTCCCCTTGTCTACCCCTCTTCCAATAGAATACATGTACCCTTTTCCTGCCTTTTTCAAGGACGCGTCTAAAAATCAACGTTAGTGAAAGTAAAGACGAGCATGAGTTGGTCTGTCTGTCATAACCAATACCGTCCTTTGTCCATATCTTTCTTATTATCTGTCGGATTTTCTAATTTCAAGCATATTATTTATCAAGAGAAGATAAGCTCTTAAACTAGCTAGGGTTTATGATCCTAAACCTATTAATAACGAAGTCCATATTTTTTCCAGAGTTAGTTTCAATTTCCACTATCATATAAATTACGTCATCTTTCTCCTCCGTTCGCGCGTCGTCCAAAACTGAAACTACTAGTCTGTTACGTCATAAAATGGACTCTTTTTCAGCGAAAGCGCTGTCTGTGTGTTTATATATTTTCTCAGTGTGCCTATGGTCTGAAAAAGTAGTGGGTTTTGCGGGGTATTTTTAAATTCTACAAAGCTTGCGACACGTTACCGAACACCTGCCACCGTATCGTCTCGCACTGTCGTCTTGGGTTAGCCAGTCCAAGAATCTAACGCTTGACAAATTGTGGCATGTGTCCGCTCTCTCTCTCACTTTTATAAGTTCGTTTGTGCCTTCCCTGTTTTATTCTTACTATTTTTCTTGGAACAACTAAGCTTGTCGTTTTCAAACTTTTTACCGTTAACCCTTGACGGGCGTGTCATAAAGTCCAATACCCCTAGCGCGGCAATAAGGTTTCACACTACGTTCTTATCTCAATGCGATGACTGGCGCGGGGAAAGAAGACGCGTTACAACTTTACTATTATTATTTCTACTCATATTATTTTAACTTTTATACTTAATTAATAATTTTATCGCTGCATCAATGTACTTTATCACACATCTCCCCACTTTAGAACAGGCCTGATGCTAGTTCCAAAAACAGTGATACACACAGATAAAATTAACTCCTTACGCCTGATGAATACTCTGATTTGGATCATAGGGATGCCTACTGAGGAAATCTGCACCCACGTTCTGTGACCCGGGAATGTATTCAATATTGAATGAATATGGCTGTAGGAGTAACGACCATCGTAATAAACGAGCATTTTCATGCTTTGCCTGTGATAAGAATACGAGGGGCTGATGATCCGTCTGGACCACGAATGGTCTTCCATATAGATAGATCTGGAATTTACGTATCGCCCAGATTAAAGCCAGACATTCTTTTTCGCTTGTTGAATAATTTTGTTCCGCTTTGTTCAATTTGCGGCTAGCATACGTGACTGGGTTCAGCTCCCCGTCTGGTGACGCTGACCTTTGCAACAAAGTAGCCCCCAGGCCTACATTGCTTGCGTCACTTCTCACCACATATTCTTGCCTCAAATCAGGTAGCTTCAGGATTGGCTTGCTTGTAAGTTTTTCCTTTAACTCTTGGTATGCTAATTCACACTGGGCTGACCAAACAATTCTATCAGGATTTCCCTTGCGAGTTAAATCCGTCAGAGGAGCACAAATAGAGTTAAAATTTTTGATATATTTCTGATAGAATCCACACAACGACACGAACGATCTCACATCTTTCTTGGTTTGTGGCCGCCGTGCCCTTTGTAATTTCTCGAGGTTCTTGGGGTCAGGGGTCATGTTACCCTGATATACAGTATGTCCCAAGAACTCCAACTCTTTACAACCAATACAAAATTTTGTTGGTCTATCCGTCAAATTAGCCTCTCTCAGTCTATCAAACAGCATAGCCAAAGAGTTAATGTGTTCCTCAAATGTTTCCGTAGCAATGAGGATATCATCCATAAAATTTGTGATGCATGGGTTATTCAGGGGATCCAACAATTTTCGCATCATCCTAGAAAACACACTCGGAGCATTTTTCAACCCAAACGGCAACATGTTGAATTAATAATGTCCTTCCGAAGTGCAAAACGCTAAATACGATCGGACCTCAGGCTTTACTGGAATTTGAAAATAGCCTTTGCTCAGATCCACCTTCGAAAAATATTTATCTTTGTTCAGCCTGGCAAATAGCTGATTTGTGTCCGGTAATGGATCCACCTG
Organism: Oreohelix idahoensis; assembly: GCA_024509875.1. NCBI lineage: Eukaryota > Metazoa > Mollusca > Gastropoda > Stylommatophora > Oreohelicidae > Oreohelix > Oreohelix idahoensis. The sequence continues at coordinate 112,009 of JAMPIV010020305.1, forward strand.
ATTTTCTGTGACAGCATTCAGTTTCCTGTAATCTATACACAGACGATGTTCTCCAGAGGGTTTCCTCAGCAAAACCACACTCGAGCTATACGGAGATTCGCTATGAGAAATAATCCCTTCTTTCAATAGATACTCAATCTCCTCTTTCAACGCTTTCTCCTTGGCAAACGGGATCGTGTAGGCTCTCATACAGATCGGTGTTGGGTCTACTAATTTCATATCATATTCCAACAAATTCGTGTGCCCCGGTTTGTCCGTTAACACGTCCGTATGATCAGTCAGAACCTTTTGAACCTGTTCCCTCTGTGGTTACTGACTTTTACATGTGCAGGGGTCTCACATGTTTTCAGGGGGTACTCATGAGAGGTGAGTGGTTAATTTTTCATCCCCGTTGCTATCGAAAAGGACATTAAGTGTGTTCCTTCCTGGATTTCAATGTCCAGATACTTCTTTAGAAGGTTAACATGATATATTTTCTCTTTCCCCTTCTTGTCGATTTTATAATTTGTTCTCTAGAACTGGATATGGACCTTACCATCCAATTTATAATTTATTACTGCTGCCGGGGAGTAGAAGAAGCACCTTCTCTCCCACGTTTAGCTCTCTATCCTTCGCTTTCTTATTAAAATAGGCAGCATGTTTTTTCCTGGCTTGTCTGAGGTTATCATTTGCAAGTTTCCAGCCAGTTTTAATACGAGTGGTCACCTCGTTCACATATTGATATGATGAGGTAACAGTCTCTTCTGCCTTCTCATCTGTCCATGTCCTCAACAAGGCTTCAAATGGACCTTTGATTGGCTTCCCAAATAACAGGGTTGCGGGTGCCATCCCGGTTGAATTATGTGGAACTTCCAGATATGAAACAACGCAGCGGCAAGTATTTGTCCCACGTATCAGGTTTCTCATGTGCCAGTTTTCTCAGGATAGAAATGAGAGTCCCATTAAACCTCTCCACCTGGCCGTTCCCTTGGGGTGATACGGACTACAATGAAAGTGCCTGGCTTGGAAGATCCTGAAAACTTCTTCCGTTAGTTTCCCCTTGAACTGTGCTCCGTTATCAGTCAAGATTTGATGCGGGAATCCTAACCTAGTGAATATTGTAAGTAATGCCTCTGCGACATGCTTCGAATCGATTGACGACAGGGCTACCGCCTCTCCCCACATAGAACATGTGTCCACCAGAGTAAGGATGTAACTGTTCCTCCTCTTGGTCCGAGTGAGAGGTCCCACAATATTCACTGCAACTCTCTCAAAAGGTGTTCCCACAATGGGCATTTCCCCTAGAGTTGCTGGAGCAGGCCAGTGCTTTGGAGCTACCCTTTGTTATTCTGGGCAGGATTTTACATATCTCTTTATATCCTCCGTTATACCTGGCCAGAAATAATGACAAGCTATTCGCTGTCCTGTTGCGCTGATCCCCATATGACCACTGAAGGGAATCGCATGTCCTAACTCCAACACTCTCTCCCTATATGAAGTTGGAAGTACCAGCTGTCCATGGCCATTTGTTAAAGTCCCAGTCTTCCTATACAACAATTTGTTCTTCATATAATAATCCCCTTTGCATGGAGGTATGTGGCATTTAGGTAATTTTTTAAAGCAAGGCTTGAGTGTCCTAACTTCAGCCTGTGTCTTCCTCATCTCCTCTGGATGAGTATTTATTGGTTCATCTTCTTCCTTTCTGGATTGTGATCGGGTCTGGACGGCTGCCAAGACCACAGGTCTCTTGGGATTCCCCAAGAAGACATAACGACACTTCAATATCAGAGGGTAGATGGGTGCGTCGATCACTGCTGCTCTGATTACTCCTTCCACATAGCGAGTTTTCACCGTTATCCTGGCAATAGGAAGTGTCATAAGTGGTATGTCCTTGGTCGCCCCTTGTATCTCCACTGTTTCTGTGGTATACTGATCTGGGTTCACCAAGTGCGAACTCACAACAGAATCAAAATCTAAACCAGTATCATAAAGGCACCTAATGGTGACCCCATTACATACAACATCCTCACACACTGGGGGGGTGATAAGGTTCCTGCTGTCCAGTAGGTTTTACCTTTACTTCCTTTTTCCCCAACTTCACAGCAGCAAATCCAGCAGGTTTCTTAGTACAAAGTTTGATGTCATGTCCTTCTCTCTTACACCATCTATAATATAATCTACCTTGAAGAAAATGTTCTCTTTCCTCATATTTCCTGTCATTGAAGTGTGGGTTTTTATTTCTATAATCATTGCGTGACCTATCAAAATTTTGCTTACCCTTGTTACTCTGATCTTTGTTGTCAAATCTATTAGAGTTTTGTGGAGCCTTGTAATTGTCTACATGTTTCTTTTTGGCGCCAGCTACCTCTGCCTGGGCTGCCTGATACCTCTCAGCGACATTAAGTAACTCCCCCAGCCTCTCTGCACCCTGTTCCATGAGAAACTTTCTCAAGTCTGGAGCCATGGACTCTCTCAATTGCTCAATAAGAATCTTTTCTTTAAGATCTTGGGTTTTCCCCAGAGCAGTCCATTTCTCCAAGTAGGTCTCTAAACGTGCAGAGAACTGGTGATAGCTCTCACCCGACAGTAGCTTGGCATTTCTAAACTTTTTCCTGTAAAATTCTCCATTCTTTTCATACCTTAGCAAAAGAGCCTGCTTTAACATGTCATAATTGTCTTGGTCCTCTTTGCTCATTTTTGCAAACACTTCATAAGATGTTCCCCTAAGACCCTGGGATAACTTTAAACTCCACCTTTCTTTCTCTAACCCATAGGTGGTGGCTAAAACCTCAAATCTGGATAGAAATGATTCAATGTCATCGTCCCTCTCAACAAAATGGTCTAAATGGAACCCCATAGCTGAGGTTGACGCTCCCTGACTAGCAGTGGCATCGGAGGTAGGAGGGCTGGCACCATTTTCAGGAGCATGGCTTTGAAATTCCAACTCCCTTAATCGTAACTCGTGCTCCCTCTGTAATCTCTTCTCCTCCTTTTCAGCTTCCCTCTCTGCAGCCTGTCTTCTTTCCTCTGCTTCCCTTTCTGAAAGCTGTCTTCTTTCCTCTGCCTCCAACTTCTTTGCCCCAGCCTCCAGTTTCTTCTCTTCAAATTGGAGCCGCTTAATGTCAGCCTCCCTATCCGCCTCCAATGCCCTAGCCTCTATGTCAGCCTCAATCTGCAACCTTTTTATTTCTTTATCTGCTTCTAATTTTCTTTCTGCTTCTAATTTCCTATCATCTCTATCACGTTCAATAAATTTGTCAACCTCTGAGGTTACATACTGAACCAACTCTGGTCCATACATATTCATCTCTCTTGCAGCCAGCGCAGCAGCAGATCTGAACTTTGCCAAATCTGCCATAATATCAATCTTTAAAATGTTCTAATACAAATTTCAAAACTCTAATTAGCAAGGTTCTAACACTAACTAATTAATTAACCAATTAATTAACTAACTACTGGCTCTTGACAGTTCATCAGCTCTTATTTTCCCCTTTAAATATTTTTATAACTTTAGGGGACACTTGTGCTACAATATTTAAATTTTCTATACAAATAACAAGTTCAAATCCCGGAACAGGAGAGCCCAATTTATGTAAAAGTTCAAATCTCGGACGAGCCTACCAATTTATGTGGTGGTTTTTGATGGTATGCAATGTTGTTGTTAAGTATTACTATTGTACTGAATGAGGTCAGCTGTGAAGGTCCATGATTATAACAAATTTTGGGTTGAGTTATCAGAGAACGTTTCTGCTACCACCTAATGACCTCAATCAGACCTATTCTTGACTAGTATGTATGATAGCTACGTCTAATGTCTAGGGTTATGCCAGTGTGGTGTGATGGTAATTTAACACTAACGCACACACACATAAACAAATATTAAAGTCTATGATCAATTGAACTAACACCTGGGTTAAATTTTTATATATATATATCTCTTCTATACAATTTTTATTGGCCCTGAACCTAGTATTCTTCTGGTCAGGACTTTCAAAATCAAAAGGAACTCAAGGTATATACAACAAATGCAAATTTTTAGCCCAAATGGACAATTTGTCCAAACATATAATGTTAAAATATACTACTAGTGTCACTGAATTTTTAATATTACTGGTTTCTAACACTGGATGGCTGTTTGGGATTCATTAATCATCCCCAGTTCTTTAATATCCTATGTTCAGTGTTTAATTCTTTGGGGAATATTTTTATTATGTTATGCACGGAAGCCCTAGTCGTTGATGCTGATGAAGAGTCCTGTGCCAGATATTATACTTAGCTGGCACAACTTGAACTGTCCGTATTCTTGCTGTAAAAATGATCACTTTGATACTGACCCAAAAGTAACAGGGTGGACTCTGTAGACCCCTGTCACTACTGGAAATGAAAAGACTTCTCAACTGCTTTTCACAGACATCTGGCACCGGGCTAGTGCCAGATAAAAACCCTGTAAAAATGAAATAATGCCTCCGTGTTGATATCATACTTAAACTGTTATTTCTACAAATTATAATACATAATAAATAAAGATCTGGGTCATATCTAACCAACCCAGCTCATTCATTACAACGTGTACCAGTGTTGTTCACATGTCTCTCCTCTCAAGGCGGCCCTACATCTGCAATAATATTATTAATCTTTCTTTTCTTCCATACAATAAGATAGGTGAGCTGTGTCCCTCTGGCCACATAAGAAAACATTTTTATTTCACAAAACATGTGCATTTTACAAAACTGGCAATGTGTTATAGCATAAATCCACCTCTAGGCCCTGCATAAATCAGCTAAGGACCCATACTTACTGTCGTAATGGCAGTATCTCTCACTCACATTTTTAAACAAAATATATATATGAATAATTTCTGCCTTACCATAAATTCAATGAATAAACACAGGTACGTTGATTAGCAGACTTCAGATGTCCTGCTGGCTGGACTGTGATGCCCTTTTGTTTTACTTATATATTTAATTTAATACGGCAAGTCACACTTCACAGAATTTCAACGTCCTGTTCAACGGACTCTATTATGCAAATGGCAAATAGCCTATCTAAGTTTTCCTTGATATAAAATGCGTTGGCCAATGAGATCCAACTACTAAGCTTTTTTAGTTTGAATTTGAAAATAAAAACAAAAAACAGACTTGATTTTTGGACATAACAAGTTTTCTCCTCACTCATTCTTAGATTTCCACTGCTAAAATATATTTATTGTTAAGCCATCCCATAATTTCTCTCCCCTTGTCTACCCCTCTTCCAATAAAAAACATGTACCCTTTTCCTGCCTTTTTCAAGGACGCGTAAAAAAAATCAACATTAGTGAGTCATAACCAATACCGTCCTTTGTCCATATCTTTCTTATTATCTGTCGGATTTTCTATTTTCAAGCATATTATTTATCAAGAGAAGATAAGCGCTTAAACAAGCTAGGTTTTTTTTATCCTAAACTTATTCATAACGAAGTCTATATTTTTTCCAGAGTTAGTTTCAATTTCCACTATTATATAAATTACGCCATGTTTTTCGTCCGTTCGCGCGTCGTCCAAAACTGAAACTCCTAATCTGTTACGTCATAAAATGGACTCTTTTTCAGCGAAAGCGCTGTCTGTGTGTTTATATATTTTCGCAGTGTGCCTATGGTCTGAAAAAGTAGTGGGTTTTGCGGGGTATTTTTAAATTCTACAAAGCTTGCGACACGTTACCGAACACCTGCCACCGTATCGTCTCGCACTGTCGTCTTGGGTTAGCCAGTCCAAGAATCTAACGCTTGACAAATTGTGGCATGTTTCGCTCTCTCTCTCACTTTTATGCGTTCGTTTATACCTCCCCTGTTTTATTCTTACTATTTTTCTTGGAACAACTAAGCTTGTCGTTTTCAAACTTTTTACCGTTAACCCTTGACGGGCGAGTCATAAAGTCCATTACCCCTAGCGCGGCAATAAGGTTCCACACTACGTTCTTATCTCAATGCGATGACTGGCGCGGGGAAAGAAGACGCGTTACAACTTTACTATTATTATTTCTACTCATATTATTTTAACTTTTATACTTATAATTAATCATTTTATCGCTGCATCAATGTACATTATCACATTAGGCTAAAAAAAGTGTCACCTGGCGATGCAGTGATAATAACGTCAGATAATTGTCGCTAATGCTGACCCAAAAAAAAAAAAAAAATATGTGTGCTATCTACTTTATTGCTATTCCTTACTTACTTTCTTAGTCGTTCTCCTTCTACCGTGAGGTGTAGATGTTTGAAAGAGAGAGCGCCAGACTATCCAATCGGCTGTCTTCCTCCTGGCCTGGTTCCATTCTAGTCCTCGGTCCTTCAAAGGTTGTCTAATGTTGTCCTCCCAGCGGACTCTGGGTCGTCCTGGGGGGTCTGGATCCCTGGCTCTTTGTTTCCCATGCTTGTCGTAGTAGCCGATCTTCTCCCATTCTGCAGACATGGCCAAACCATCTTAGTTGGGACTGTTCTACTTGGGTCTGCAGGGGGTAGGATTTAAGCCTTGCGGACCATGTCTCTTCTTGTTACTTCAACTACCTTCCTCAGATACCTCATTTCTGAGGTTTGGATCTGGCTTTTGTGGGTTGTAGTCATTGCCCATGACTCGCATCCATATGGCAAGACTGGGACATAGGTATAGCGGTATACAGTCATCTTCGTTTTCTTACCAACCTCTCTCTTGCTGAGAAATCCTCGATTTATGGCCTGAAAAAGTCTCCCAGCTGCTGCTTTTCGAGTGGCCAACTCTTCTTTGATGCCTCCATTTCGGTTTATAACAGCTCCGAAGTATTTAAAGTGGTCGACCTGCTCCAGGACCTGTTCTCCCAGCTTAATCTGATGTCTTCTTTCTTCTCGTGATATCACCATGGATTTTGTTTTAGAGATGCTCCAGCTCCTCCTTCCAGACTTGCAGGTTGGATTGGAGATGTGTCTCTGATTTAGCAATCAGGGCAACATCATCAGCAAATGCAAGCGCTGAAATACAGACCTGTCTCATCTTCCAGTACTCCACTGAATACTTTCCTGTTCTCTCCTTACATGCCTTGATGACATCGTCCATGAGGAGTATGAAAACACGAGGTAACAGGATATCACCTTGTCTTACACCAGTGGTGGTCCTGAACTCTTCTGACTTATGGTTTGCTGTCCTCACATAATTTCTGCAAGACTTTTAGAAGCTCTGTATTGCATGAATCAGAGATGCTGGAATGTTCTTCCTTGCCAAACAGTCCCAAAGTTTGCTCCAGGGGACCCTGTCAAACGCTTTTTCCAGATCTGTGAAACAAAGATGGATCTCACTCTTATACTCAAGGGCCTTTTCACTCAACTGTCTGAGTGTGAAGTCTTGTGTACTTCGGTTTGCTCGGAATCAGCACTGGACCTCATCCAATTGTGGCTCAGATAGGCGTCGGAGTCTCTGCTCTAGGATTCTAGAGTAGATTTTTACCAGGGACACTGAGAAGGGATATGCCTCTATGGTTTCCACACTGTCGATTGTCACCCTTTTTGAAAATTGGATTTAAGATGATGGCAATCTCCCAATCCTTTGATATGCTCTTGTTGCACCACGCTGCCTGTAGGACCCTTAAAAGTAATAGGTCGCTTGATCCTCCCATGTACTAAACCATTTGTGGTGTTATACCAGCATGCCCTGCTGCTTTGCCCATCTTGATTTTCTCTAGTGCTGCCTTCAGTTCTTCCATCTTTATGTCATCTTCACCATCATTGGTTTTCTCTTCTGTGCTAGTGGTTATCATTTCTGATGCTTCACCATTCAGCACTTTTGAGAAATGTTCTTTCCATCTTTCCATTACTTCCTTCAGGGCAGTAAGCAATTTGCCTTGCTTGTCCTTTATAAATTTGAGAGGGCATTGTTTTTCCTTCCTCATGTTCTTTAGGGTCTTATAGAACAATTTCTGGTTTTCTTGTGCATCTTTTTCTAGGTTTTCTCCAAATTCTTCCCAGGACTCCTGTTTTGCTGCTAGCACCTTGTTCTTTGCTTCTGTTCTGAGTGTCACATATTCTCTATATTTCCCCATTTGTCCTGTTGTGTTTTTAGCTCCTAAGTATTGTTTCCATGCCATTTTCTTCTCTCTTATTTTCTCTTTGACTTCCTCTTTTCACCAAGGTGTTCTCTTTCTCTTGTTCCCAAGTCAGACTTCACGACATGCTTCTGCAGCAGCTGTCTTTATGATGTCCTTGAATTTAAGCCAGAGGGTTTCCAAGTCATCAGGTTGTTCTTCTGTGTTGCTCACCGCTGCAGCAATAAGCCCCTGATATCTGGTCTTAATTTCTGACTCTCTCAGCTTGTAGGTCTTAATGCTCATTTCTCCCGTTCGTTTACTTGGTTTCTTGCGTGATGTTGGGCAGTTTCTAGGCTGAGCAACTCTTTCCGTTGTTCTTTTGATTATAAGCAGGTAGTGATCACTTCCAATCTCTGGCCCCCTCCAGTCTCTAGCATCCCGGACATATTTGAATGAGCTCCTCCTAACAATGGCGTAGTCGATCACTGACTTCTCATTCTTTGTTGGTTCATATCTAGTGTATGCATGTATTCTCTTATGGTGGAACTTTGTGTTTGTAATGATCAGATTCTGCTCACTGCAGAATGTAAGGAGTCGCTTTCCATTGTCATTGAGAGTATCTTCTCCACATCTTCCGATAACTCCACCCCATCTAGCATGGTCATTTCCAACTCTGGCATTGAAATCTCCGAGCATGATAATTTCATCTAGGCAGTCATCCACTGTCCTTTGAAGCAGCTCGAAGAATTCCTCCTTGACCTCTACTCTCTCATTCTCATTTGGCCCATACACTATGACCAGGTTGATTATGGTTTCTCCTTCTTTTAGTTTTACAACCATAATGCGCTCCGAGACAAAGTTCCATCCCTTGATACTATCTTTTGGTTTTTGGCCACAATGCAACCCACGCCCCCTTTAGCTCTTTCAGATGTGGGTACACCACTGTAGAGCAGCGTGTTGCCATCGAGATCCATGACTCCTTGTCCTTTTTTCTTTGTTTCCGTTATAGCCAGGATTTCTAGTTTTGCTTTCCTCATCGTTTCCACCAGCTCCTCTTCTTTCCCATTTATACTTCTTGTGTTCCAAGTTCCATAAGTCTTAGTCTGTTCCAGTTCGTCGCCTTTAGAATCAGTCCGGTTTTCTCTCTTGAAGTTCTCATAATCAAAAGTTTAAAGCAAACAGGTGATTGGCCTGTTCTGCTTTTGCATGGCGGAGGGGCTGCCTCCTTACGGCCTCCATGCAGGCCGCCCTCCTCCTTTTTTCAGCCGGGCTTGGGACCGGCCTAGGCGGTAATGCTATCTCAAGTACAGAATTCAAAAAAAAAATATCCGTTCTATATTGTTTCCAACATTATTGGGATCACCAAAAAAAGCCCTTTGTTCAGTAGGCAAACAAGTGTTTCTGGCTCAATAAATTTCGAAAGATTACACGGTGTCAGCCATATAAAAAGCATACTTGTCTCAAAAGACCTATTTTATCGTGACAGTCCTTGTCACATTTCTAGAGATACTACAATTGAGTCGAGCAAGAAGATTTATTAGTCTTTGTCCACCCCCACCCCCACCCCCCAATCCCCCCCTTTAAAAAAAATGATCCTCGTTTTTTCACCAGACTGGATATATCTCTGTAGTTCTGTCTTTTACGACTTCTATTATCACCCAGACCAATCGAATGGTTTTGTTTTCAGTAGCTGGTTCCAGCTATTAACGCCAGTTTCTGATTGATTCCTTTCGCCTAAGTGTCACAGGGGCCCGGAAAGGGAGCAAAGAATAGTAATAGTATAACCTACCAAGAATCTCGTAAAAGGTGACTAAGAAAGATTGGTCATTGGCCGAAACTTCAAGCAAAAAAAAAAAAAAGCTTCAACGAATATAAACAAGTCACCCAAAGAAAATCCTTCAAATAATTCAATTCAGCCATACAGTGCAGAAGAAGGTCTTCTATGAACAACGCTAATGAAAATGTGCAGATAAAGACAAAAGAAGCCTTGACCAGTGACTCACGGTTTTCCTCATAGGAAAATCTCCCAGAATTGGCATCTGGGATATTCATACACCAAACGAAGGCCCTCACCATGATGACGGAGTTGCACCAATGCTGGCAAAGGAAGCACACAAATCAGTAACTGAATAGGAAGCAAGAGGGCCCGGAATAAAATCAGTTTTGTTCAGAAGTGTCAGAAAGAAAATAAGATCAACGACATATAAGGTCTTGCACCAACCAATGACAAAGAATAAACTGCGGACGAAGAATTTAACACCAGGCAACAAAATATCTGGGTTAATAAGGGAAGAAACCACATTACATTTTTAACAAGTGATTTAAATTTTAAAAATTTGCCTCGTATTGGGGAGGCGCTCTGTTCAACCTAGACACAGGGTCCGTCGGTTATATTATAGGGCGCATGACCAATTATAAAAGACTGCGTGGTTTGATTGATCATTTTTAACAGGTGACTTAAATGCGACGACAGGGAGAGAAAACGGCAGCTTTGAAGTTATCATTGGAAGATACTGACTTGTGACAGCGAAAATGGAGATATTCTTAAACATTTGTGGAATCTTCTTCTTCTTCTTTGATCCTTAGCCACCGACCGTCAAAGCAGTCTGTGGCCATCCCGCCTGGGGGCGTCTTGTAGGGTAACAACAAATTGATTCCACTTTGCTCGGTCGGTGGCCATCCTTCATACAGTGCCCCAACTCTGGTTCATTCTTTGCATCTCAGCCGCCACAGTCCTCCGCCAAGTTGTTTTTGGTCGGCCTCTCTTTCGTTTTCCTTCAGGGGTCCATAGCATAGCTGTTCTTGTGATGGTATCGGGGTCTCTTCTGAGGACATGGCCAACCCAGCTCCAGCGTCTGCCAGCTATGATGGTGTGCATGTCCTCTTGCTTGCTCCGAGTAAGCAGATCTTAGTTGGTGATGGTTTTCGGCCAAAAGATTCGGTGAATTTTTCTTAGACATGTTGTGTGAAAAGAGGACAATTTCGACATTTCCTTCTCTGTAATTTTCCAGCATTCCGCACCATAGAGAAGCACGGAAAGCACACAGCTCTGACATAATCTTAATTTTGTCCTTGTGCTGTACTGAGAGGACTTCCAGATGTTGTTTAGACTAAAAAAGGCTGTGCTTGCTTTGTTCATTCTGTTGTTCATGTCTTTGCTTGCTCCGCCGTCTGGTGTTACTATGCATCCTAGGTATGTGAAGGTGTCTGTCTGTTCCAGTTGCTGATTGCTTGCTGATATGGGCTCAGGGTTGCTAACATTGAGCGTCATGACTTCTGTCTTCTTTAGATTGATGTTCAAGCCCACCTGCTGGCTATACTTATTAAGTCTATCCGTTTTTTCCTAGATGTGTTGATGTAAATGTTCTAGTAGTGCAATGTCATCTGCATATTCCAGATCTTCCAATGTAGAAAATGTAGTCCATCTTATTCCTCTTGGACTGCCCTCTGTTGTCTGGCGCATCACCCAGTCTATGACTGTTAAAAATAGAGTGGTTGATAAGGGACACCCCTGTCGTACTCCTATCTTCACCTCAAAGGTTAGTTTGCTCTGCCCAACGCTACACGTAAAGTTGGTATAGAGGCTTTTTATGATTGACACTATGAGCTTGGAATTCCATAAACCCTCAGTATTTTCCATAAACTGTCCCTATGTATACTGTCAAAAGTCTTTTCAAAATCAACGAAATTAATGTACAGCTGTCTTTGCCATTCTGAGCACTGCTCCACAATGTTTCTGGTGGTAAATATATGATCTACACATCTTATGTTCTTTCTAAATCCTGCTTGTTCTTTCCTCAGTTTGTGGTCTACTGCTTTTGTAATTCTCTGTATAGTTATCCTGCCTTGTATTTTGCTGGGAACTGAGAGAAGAGTGATTCCTCTCCAATTATTGCAGTCTGCAAGATCTCCCTTTTTGGGCAATTTGACAATTATTCCTTTGTTCCACTCCGTTGGTGTTGTCCCTGTTTTCCAGACTTGTGAAGAACTATTAGAACCACTATTTGCACAAGTCTGGAAATCTGTGGATTAAAATCAACTTAATTTGGAAGGACCCATATTTCCAGAATACCAGACCACTGGACAAAAACAATTCGATTGATAATTTTCGCATAAACAAAAAGTTTAGATCATCATTATGTGACGTACGAGTATGTTGAGAAGACTTGTGGTATCAGATCACACCAGGTTCAGTTAGCTAACATAAAGACAAAACTCAAAACATATGCAATATATGGCAACAGAAAGCAGTTTACTGTAAAATATCTTAGAAATTAAAAAAAAGACAATGTATGGTTACAATAACAAATAAGTACCAAAGGGCTCCAACAGCCAGAATATGTAGCACATACAAAGGATCTTCGGCTACCGATTAAAAAAAAATCTATGGAAATAGACATGTCAAGAAGTAATAGGAAAAAAGAGAAAGACAGCAATAGGAATAGATATCAACAGAAACAATAAGTAAGATAAGGAAAGAAATAAAAAGAAAGAAGATTTAAACAGAAGCACAACCAGAAGTTACAGAGTCAAAACTCATGAGGTATACATAGACGCGATCAAAGAGCTAAGGAACATCAGAAGAGACAATAGTAACTATGGTGATGAGTTGTGACACGAAAGGGAGCTGTAGCCAAAGAAAATGTGAGGGACCTGTACAACAGCACAAAGAAATTAACAGGGAAATGCAAACAAGCAAACGGCCTCATAAAAACCAAGAATGAAAAATGCTCAGCAATTTTCACACATCTATCAGACCACTACTGCAGAATAAAGATATTCACGCCACACAGTTCCACGCAAAACCTCATATTATTAGCCATTTACGACATTGTTTAAGGGATCAGTAGTCCTAATCTCTTTAGAGACCCCCTGTAATCACACAGGCCAGTTTAAAATCTCTTGCCTGCTTACAAAAATATTGCTATTTTCTGATTGACATTTACAGCTTCCCAGTCCTCCTGGTAGCGATGGACAGGTCTGTGGTATAATATTTATGTTATGTTAACAAAAGAAAGACAAACAAACAAATCAAACATAGTAATAATTTCCTTAACTTGTAGCCAGGATTGTAAGGTAAAGGATCCCGTTACACGCCCATTGAGGCATATTGGGAATATGGTGTTAGGGCCATATTTTCTTGACCATCGGCGCACTAGGGGTGATGTTGTCAGCATCACGCCGGCCGCCTTAACCTTTCCAGAGTTGCTCTGGTACCCAGTTGGGGCTGGGTCGACCCAGGAGATGTTTGCGGCCTAAAAATATCCCACCTCATTGTGATGGACGAACTCGGCTGACCCTGAACATTGTTGTAATTCTTGTATAACGGGACTTCTTTCACGTGGATTCATTAGCTATGAAACTGTTCCACACAGAGGGCAGACACGTTTGCTGATTGATATGCGGAAAGTTTACCTATCGTTGATTCTGGTCATCGCATTGATTTAAGGCGAGATTAAATCACGCCCACTAACATCTCTTGAACAATCACAGGCAGTTATTTTAATTAACTTGGCCAGTGGGGGGCGTCGCCAGAATCAAACAGATACAGCGACCACGATCAAAGAGACAGACTGAGGGATTTCAGGGGAGACTATCGGCGTTATCAAAGACAGTAGTGGTCCCTGATACGAGACGCAGTTGCTTGCCGCTAATTTCGCGTCTCGGTGTCAATCGCAGAACCGAGCGAACGGGGAAAGCCGAAACGGGCAGCAGCGAACGGAGATACGAAGACCAGGGTGCGGTTTCTTCTCTTGATTTGGCGGTCAGATCCCCAAAAGTTCGTGAGATCAAATAAGCTGTCAAGTTTATCATGTCCCACTCAACTTACATTCCATTTTAGCTAAATAGACCATGAAGACTAGACACGTTATCACTCGCTGGCCAGACCTTTACAGAAGCACTAGCTTTATTGAAATCTTGTTATAGATTTTCCCCTGGATTTTATATATATATATTTGCAGTGATTTCTATTCTGTGCAAAGCGGTAATATATATTGTGTAAAGTGATCAGTGGTCTAGTTCAGTCATTCTATTTCAATGGATTTTGTGTTAATTTAAATCTATTAAATTAAACCATCTCAATAGTTCCAGTTGTAAATATAATGATCTATCTATTATATTTTTTCAAAAAAAAAATAGATGCTTAAATTAACTTTTAAAGTCGCGAAGGAATTTATAATTAATAAATTCAGTTAAGTCCTAGTTTTATAGATGTGTGTTTTAACCACTAGAATTCGCGCAGTGTTTATTAAATACATAATTAAATACTCGAGTGTATTATAGGCTTAACGGGAAATTTATCGCGCTTGATTTTTCGGTATGTTACATGTCTTTTTTCTTTCACACAGAGTGATCGTAACCTGCGGTCCCAGCTAAATAAAGAAAGAAATAAAGAAATCATCTTATAAACTTCCAGTCATATTGAAGAAACATTTCTTTTAAATATAATCTTGTGGCGGTCCTTTTGCGACCTAGCTGTCAGAATTAAATGAAATAAAGCCCACCCAAGAACATTTTAAAGAATAATCATCAAATTACCCTTACAAACCTGTAAGATAAACTGGAAGGTAATCATCACCAGTAGCGATATCATATTTACTGTTTACTGTGAGAGAGTACATATTTTCCTGACTGTGACTGAGCCTAGTTTTTTCCTCAATTGGATTTAATAAAACTATCACCACGCATTGAAGGAATTTTACCATAGCGGAGGATTAAAAGAGACCACTTCATTTTCACCCCTGTGCCGAACTGTGTTAGTGCCATCCCATAGACTCCTTTTATATATATATAATAAAAACACGAGAACTCTTAGTCTTCAAGTCTTGCGATAAGTGAGAATATTTGTTACCAACAAACCCTCGCAAACATCTGGGGCGGGACATCGAAGGACTAGACAGTTCATATGTCGAAAGAGTACTTGCTGTTTTTATATACTTTTATGGATCGTCTGAGGCTGCATTCGGTAAGTGTGTGAGTATATGAGTGTGGATCCTCACGCGTGTGCATGAATGACAGGAAATTTAATCGTTTTCTTTTGTAAACCTGTTGTTAACTTTCTTGCCTAGTAATATAATTTTTCTGTATTCCCTGCATTGTTCCTTTAAGGGGGAGTTGCTAATTGGTTAACTCTGTTTAAAAACCCCCTCCTTTCCATTTGCTTAGTAAAGGGAAGAACAGCTGGGAAGAACAGGTTTTTTTCTATCACCTATACCTAACGTTGTAACCCCTCTTTCAGAGTAATTAACTTCACTGTTAGGTTAACGTACCTATGTTACTGATATTATCTATCTCTGGACTGGGTTTATCTTTGTCTAATAAGCGGGAAGGGCTTAGTCGATACCAATCTTCTTCACCCCTCCCAAATTTGTTATTTGCATTTGTGTACTTATGATAATTTATGTAATACCTGATATTTGTTAGTGATTGATGTTTAAAGTGAATAAAATCACATAAACTCATTTAGTACGGTGTTGGACATACCCACAGCCCAACATTTCCCCTATCCGTTTAATATAGTTTGTATCTACATCGTCTGTGTGTGTGAAAAACACCAAATCGGTGTGCGCGCAGATGCGAGTCTGGAAAACTGGCAAATAATTGTTTGACCAGGAGAGCGGAAGAGAAGATTGAGAGAAGCGATTTGTCGTAAATAAGTCTGTCTTTACTCTCCTCCAGCACGCTGTGAAGCAACTATTTAATATCTACATTTTCTATCACTGAGCTTTCCATCATCATTTTCCACTCTAAACCGGACCACTATTTCTACGACTCTTTTCTCTCAAAATAAATTTACGACACTCATCTGAGGATCGAACCATAGACCACAGAGCTAGGAAGCCAGTGCACTAACCACTATGCTACCGCAGCTCCCCTGGATTGTGGAGTCGATCAAAATATTTTCCGACTCCAACTCTGGAAATTTTAGAAGCCCAATTCCAACTACAGTTTTGTTTAAACTAATGAATCGGCATAAAATTATGCACTTATATGGAGTTATTTTTGTAAGTAAGGTATGTGTGTGAATAAATGAATACTTGGCTTTCGTAGACTACATTTTAAACTAATCATTCATTCACACAGGAATACAAAATAACAAATCACCGAAACCTGCACACACATGACAGCTTTGCCAAACACCCTGAAGCAAAATATTTTTATTTTAACAATGATGGGACAGTTGACTCTGTATATAGTTTATTTCATTTCTTGTGTGCTTTTTTCTAAATGTGCCAACACATTCCTATTGGTGATACAAATTTTAAATGGATGTACTTTAACACGAAAATGGTTTTAGAAGTACTACTACTTTAAAATGTTATTTCAAATTTTTTAAGCGCCCCCCCCCCTTTCCATTGCATGGATCAAACGTGGATCTGCCGTGACTTAAATCTCGTAAAATTCGAAGTCGGAGTCGGGACATCTTTTACCGACTGCGACTCTACAGCCCTGCTTGTAACACTTAGGTTTATATTTACAACGGCTACTAATTATGACAGAAGACTGATAAAAACCTCAGGGCGATCAAAAAGTCACTTCCTATTTTTAAATGATTATTTCTTCACTCGTATCCAACTAATTTATGCAAAACAAATATCAAAATAATGAAAATAACCTGTCATTTTATTATGTTTAATGCTATTGCATATTAACGTTACAACTTAAAGTGAGATACGGTTTGGTCAACACGTGATGTCATAAAGGGCAGAAATTGTTGCTCTCTTGCAATGCCATTTTATTGGACTTTTGAGTTTTTCTTCTGTTTTATGTCGTTTCTGGAAGTAAAACATACAAAGTAAAACGTATTTATCAAATGGCAATTATTGGTCATTGTTTTGATGTTTGTTTCATGTGTATTCATTACATAAAATTGAGGAAATACAACTTTAAAAATAGGAAGTGATTTTTCAATCACTATGTAAAGAATCAAAACAAAAAATTACCAAATGCTGTCAGAGCTGGGATTGGATTTGAGGATGAGCACTCACTTTCCGCTTAAATATTCCTAAACATAACCTCTGACAGCAAAAGCTCAACTCCTGGCGGCCTTCTTGTGGCGGGACTTTTCGAAACTAACAGAAGAAGGGGCGAGTCTCTGGCGTCCTAAAACCAGAAAGCTCCGGGTAGATGATGCCTGTAAGCCATAGACGGTATATCATCTAGGAGAATGAAAATTCTGATTTCAAGTTACCTGCTGCCTTGCAGGTAGGCTGGGGTCAGCCAGAGGCTAAGGAAAGCAAACCCGAAAAAAGGTGCATGCTGAAATCGGAAGTGCCGGGCCGAAAGGCACAGGTATGGCAGCCCAGCTGTAAACTGACACACGGCGTATTTTTCGCTTAAAACATTGAGTCAACTGCGACGAAGAAGAAGGAATTAGAACCAGTCTACACTAATATATGTCACGCGGACTAACATGACGAATTTCTCGCTTCCTGTTAAGAGAAGAAATGAAAATGAAGTTTAAACAAACTAGATACAATTCAAAACGTTTCTTTGTATAATCGAATGTGTTTCTGAGAACTAAACAGAAATTGATAGCTTTTAGAATCACCTCTACCAGTGTTTCCACTTTTAATTTTGAAAAAAAAAAAAAAAAACCTAAATGGTACGTTAAAAATACACCTAGATAGGGCTACTTTTGGGCGAATTTGACTACTTTGGGTGATTTTGGGCTACTTTGTGTGTTTTTTGGGCGAAAACTGAAAGTTGATCTAGGTAGTGTTCTTCAACTAATGAAGGAAAATAACGCATAGACGGGACCTAAAAAACCTAGATCTACGTTAATCTACCTAGGAGTGGCAACGCTGACCCCGACCCATTTTTTTCTGTTTTCTCATGTTACTATAAGCCAACAGGCGCTGTAAACTTTAATGAGTGAATTTATGTCATGTGTATCCTGGTCTGTCTTTGATTCAAGATCAGCCCACTTTCTCTTCATTTAGAATGCAGTCAGTTATAGGAAGAAATTTTGACATGTAAACACCTTGACTGATTCCTTGATCGTGCGCATTTGTTTCAATTTCGCAGCGGCAAAAAATGCTCCCAGCCTGTCGCTATCTGTTTCGCATGTTGCGTTATATCAGCCATCTTTTTTTAAACCGCCTTTAAGAGGGATCGAGACTTCTTCGATACTGTGGCAGCGCTGGTTAACGGTTGGGGCACACAGCCTTTGTCTACCCAGGATCTTTTGCCTCAAGCGTTGGTGATTGACTTCTCCGTGTGTTGGCCGTTTATATACAACACACATTTAGTGACCACATAATACCACGTAGCAACTCTGGTAAAAACATGGGAACGCCGCATTCAACTGGAACAAATGTTTATTTACACTATGTATAACAAATGTCGTCGGTGACCCCTCCAACAATCTGGGTCCATCCGACTCTCCTCTGTTGAACACTGTTAGCTTCCATACACCCATGTAATTCAGAATTTCACTGTCTTATGCATATTGTCCCTTTCAGGACAGTACAGGTATATTATTGGAATGCGCTCAGGTTATTAAGATAGTTATACTGGACTGACTCCAGGGAATGTAACTGTTCCTGATTATGGTGGCCGCTATCTTGGCACACTTATCCACCATCGAATTGTCATAACTACTCTACGTACCCTTCCTTCAGAATAAAGCTTCACCGCTCCTTCCTCCTTGTACTATTGTCGGAACTCGTCAGCCTACCTCGGGATATCTAGGAGACGATACATAGGCTCCTTTAACTAGTGATCGCTTTCCCCCCCCCCAGGGGTCGGCAACCCAGGAACTGTGGGAATCTACCCTAGAAATACAGATCCACATTGATAAAACTGTATCTGTTTTCAGGTTTCAGAGTATCTAGACTTTGGAATAAGTCCAGCCTATATGTAACTTTTTCACAACGGGCTGATCACCCGTTTGCCAGTCACTTCGATTACGGAAACAACAGCAAATGGGTTGATTTGCCGTTGCCCTAAAGACGCCACTAGGCGTGATGGGAAACAATGGCAAAGAAAACCTATCTGCTGTTGCCCTAAGACGCCACTAGGCGTAATGGCCACTGACTGCTTTGTCGGTCGGTGGCTAAGGACGGAAGAAGAAGAAGAAGATATGTAACTTTCACTTTTGCCTCTAGGCCTACTTCATGCAACCTCATCAACCGTGCAATGGAAAATTAAAATTAAATACTTTACCGAATGTTAACTTCACTTCACAGTAAATATAGCATTACATCTTATATAGTTCACGATAAAGTGAATTTTTAGTAAGCTAGCTTGCGAATTTTCACTGAGAATCCGGCGAAGGTACTGTTAAACACAGGGACACTACACTTTTAAGTGCCGGTTTGAAAGGGCCTAGGTTAAACATTACTTGTACCCCTTCCACATCTAAAGATCTACCAAATGATGCCTTGGGCTCTACCGGTAGATCAAGATCGATCGGTTGCCGATCCCTGGTCTACTTCATTTTCGGTCATAATCAGGGCTTTTAATTGGAGTTTATTTTCAATTACATGTTTGACGTATATGAGTTTATTTTCGGCTGTATGTTTGACGTAAAGTTTATTTTCAGCTATATGTTTGACGTATAGTCTTTTCCAGCTATGTGTTTGACGTATAGTTTATTTTCAGCCTTATGTTTGACGTATAGTTTTTTTCAGCTATATGTTTGATGTATATGAGTTTATTTTCAGCTACATGTTTTATGTTTATGAGTTTATTTTCAGCTATATGTTTGATGTATATGAGGTTATTATCAGCTGCATGTTTTATGTTTATGAGTTTATTTTCAGCTATATGTTTGATGTATAGTTTATTTTCAGCTACATGTTTGATGTATTGTTTATTTTCAGCTATATGTTTGATGAATATGAGTTTATTATCAGCTATATGTTTGCTGTATATGAGTTTATTTTCAGTTATATGTTTGGCATGTAGTTTGTTTTCAGCTATATGTTTGACGTATAGTTTATTTTCAGCTTAATGTGTGGCATATAGTTTATTGTCAGCTATAAGTTTGATGTACATGGGTTTATTATCAGCTATATGTTTGATGTATGTGAGTTTTTTTCAGCTATATGTTTGATGTATAGTTTATGTTCAGCTATATGTTAGATGTATATGAGTTTATTATCAGCTATATGTTTAATGTATAGTTTATTTTCAGCTATATGATTGATGTATATGAGTTTATTATCAGCTATATGTTTGATGTATAGTTTTATTTCAGCTATATGTTTGATGTATAGTTTATTTTTAGCTATATGTTTGATGAATATGAGTTTATTATCAGCTATATGTTTGATGTATATGAGTTTGTTTTCAGTTATATGTTTGACGTGTAGTTTATTTTCAGCTATATGTTTGGCATATAGTTTAGTTTCAGCTATATGTTTGATGTACATGAGTTTATTATCAGCTATGTGTTTGATGTATGTGAGTTTATTTTAAGTTATATATTTGACGTGTATATTTTTTTTCAGCTATATGTTTGACATATAGTTTAATTTCAGCGATATATTTGACGTATAGGAGTTTATTTTCAGCTATATGTTTTATATACGTCTGATAGTTTTTTACTATTGATTGTGCTTGGTGATAACTATTTACAGCACGATTTGTTGTATGTTTATTTCTAGACAGTTTACAGTTTAATTAATATGCTGTTGGGAGTTTTCACATGTTGACACGTTTATATATATAGAATGTATGATTCCAGTATACACACAGTGAAATCCTTGCCAGTTTTACGGAGTTCGTGAACTGGTCTGAGATCCTCTTTGTGTTATCTAAGGGATTGGATCGGAGCACTGATGGAGTTGTCCATATGAAATGAACATGGTCCTTAAAACCAACCAAACAAAACAAAGACTGTGTAATATGTTTTTTTCTCGTTCTTTTGTGTTCTATCATGTAATAATAGTTCTTATATTTTAATTTTTGTGTGATATGTGTCTTTTTGTTTCTGATTTGTCGTTGTTTAACAAATATGAGATGTCTTGTCAAGAATATTTATACATTTATTTGTTCCTTCTTTTTTCCCTAAAAAATTAATAATAATAATTATTATTATTGTGTCTATTACTATATTATTTATATTATTATTATTAATATTATAATGATTATTATTTATAATATTATTAATAATAATATTATTATTATAAATTAGTATTATTAATATTCGTCTTATTTGTTCGCCGAGCGGGTCTTTAGGTGTTCTGCAACTATTGCACATGGTTAGAGTGCCAAGAGGGTAGACGAATTTCAAAGCACCTCTTTTAAAAGAGTAGATCAGTGTTTCTGCGTGCATTATATGACATATAGCTTAGTTCCCCCAGCACCCCCAACTTCCTCAGCGGTACGCCATCAGATACGTTTTCTTAAACCACTGTTAGGGACCGAAGACGCAGCAACAGTGATAAATGCAGTCAGCGACCCATAGCTTGACTGCTTGCGTCAGCAAACCAGAGCTGACCAAGACCATACTCCACCTCCAAGTGGTGGTCCTGGAAACAAGATGCATCCCTGCAGTCTGGCTGAGAGAGTAGGGATCGAAGAGGGAAGGCTAACCCGGTCCCAAAAATGCCATGCTGAAACCGGATGTGTCGGACCGAAAGGCGCAAATATCGCAGCTTTGCTGTAAACGGCGACACAACGTAACAAACGTCCTTTTCAGGACGAACGCAGAAGAAGAAGAAGAAACCACTGTTAAAATGAGCGTTCGACTGGCAGAGTGGTTAGAGCACTGGCCTCTCGCTGCAAAGATACCGGGTTCGAAACACGGTGGTATCCCTCTCCAGTCTAACCAGCTGTTATTGGGTACCCGGCTGTGAGTGTAGTGATCTCTCTAATAGTTCACTCCCCTACTGCAGTATCTGCTATGAGACTATCTTTACATATGTTACTGTTCTAATGCAGTATTATAGTAAACAGAGAAACAAAAGACAACAGGCACAATGTTTATAATTTTAAGTAGTTTAATTTATGAGCTTTCGAGTGGCAGAACGGTTAGAGGGCTTGCTTCTGGAGGCAAAGGGACATGGTTCCAAGCCAGGTGCCTTACGCTCCAAACTGTCCAGGTGTAAAAACTGGTACCTGACTCTGCTCTTGAATTTAGGAACGAACAAACGAATGGACTTTATGTATGTTCCAAGGGCAAGGAAAGCAAAAGCAGCGAAGAAGGAGAGTGATCACCACACCGTATAAATCTGAAATCTAGGATACGTGAGGCCTGTAACACTTCACTTCTCTACGGCAGTATCTCCAATGGTACTACCGGTGCCATTTCGTGTTTAACTCATAAAGGTAGCTTCACTTGCTTCAGCTGTCAGATTCTCTGCTGATGGAGTTTTGTGATGGTGTATCAGTTGGTTGCATTCTGACGCGGTGTCTATACCTTTTTATTGTCTGTCTCTCTGCGTGCATGGTGCACGAGTACTTTCTATAAGCACTTTCTATTTTCTGTTTTTCATTACCAGACGCGCATTGATAATTTTTATTTTATCATAGCCTTTGAAATTGCAGAGTTCCCTAAGTGATATGGCAGATTGTTCAATACAAAAAGCTATTTAGAAATGAATTATGATAAAAGGTGTGTTCGTAAGATAAATTATCAGTGATTTTCTGCTAACTATCAGTGAATTAATGGCATCATATAGGATCTGACGTTTACAACATAATAAAAAGAAAATAAGAGTTGAAAACAAGAAAAAGATGCCACTCGAAATGATTGTTTGACAAGAATAAATACAGTTTGGAAACATGGTCCAACAAGAAACACGAACGTAAATTGGACAAGCAAATTGACAAGCAACATAATTTTTAAAAGCGGTTCCGATAAGAAACCGAAAAAAAAAAATTTGAAACACAGTGTGCCAACAAACAAAAGGTATGTATAAAAAAAATGTCACACGAAACAAAACAGAATTTAAAAGTTTAGTTTGTTAAAAAAATAATAATAATAATTAGAAGCATAGACTGCCAAGAAACATAAGTAGTTTATAGAAACAAGAACTGACAAGAAACGGAATTTAAAAACATCACTGGATAATAAACAGAAACAAAAACAGAATAATAAGAATCCTATGTTGACTAAGTAAATAGTGACTGAGATAAAAGTATCTTTCTTTTTAACATACTATGGCTTATAAGTACAGTGACTATACAGTGTAATACGTTTTGTATTCTCACACACTAATACATCTCTCTTTTATCTTTACAGGATTTCTTCCATGAAAACGAATTTATTATCAGGGAAGGCGCCGCTGGTGATACATTTTTCATCTTAAACAAAGGCGAGGTGAGTACTTACGTGCCTGTAATTTGTAATTTCTTGTGTTTTGTTAGTTTACGTATCTTTATTTTCTTGATTCGATTTTGAGCCCTGTAGGTTTGTTGATAAAGTTTGTTAACAGATAGGTCTATCAATTGCTAGTTTGCAGACACGAAAGAATTTTAATACGTTAATATCTACCATCATGGTTGGTAAGGTCTGATGCATTTTGCAACCATCTTGAAAAAAGGCACAGATCTTTCTCCTCTTCGCTGTCCTGTATTTTCCTCTCTGTCCAGCTCCTGCACGCTTCCCTAATAAAGATTTCGTTCGTTCGTCCCTCATTGCAACGTTTTTCTTTCCTCTTTCTTTTCCTCCTCTTCTTCGTTGTCGTCTTATCTATTTCTTTCCATCTTCCGTTTCCTTGTCTTTTACAAAAAACCGTTCTCTCTCACTCTCTCGTTATCTCTCTCTCTCTCTCTTTCTCTTTCTCTCTCTTTCTCTCTCTCTCTCTTTCTTTCTCTTCAGTTCCCTCTTCTTATTCTTAGTCATCTAGTTGGGGAAGCATTAGTGTTTGTTAGACCGAGTTAGCACGCTTTGCAGTTATGCTCATATTTTGAATATTACACAACGAATCCAAGTCAACATGTACACGTGGAAGTGTTCAAATATGGCTAGAAATATTTTTATATACTTCTCTTCATGTCCCAGGTTTCATGGTTTTGTACAGTCAATAGATTTGTATACTTTTTTCATGATACAGATTTCACTTAGAAATCATAGTTTTGTACAGTCTTATATACTTCTCCCCACGTTCCAGATTTCAATCAGAAAATTTCTAGACTTTTCTTCATGTATTATTTTTATTGTAACAGCAACTTTAAGCCAAAAATCTTTAGTAATGGTGGACAAGTCAACAACAGTAAGTGATATGGCAAGAACTGAGCGGATGACATAGCTCAGGCGAATTTGGCTTTAAATAGTTGAAGGCATATGCTCCTTGGAAAGGTGAAAGATAATGAATGGAGAACTCCTGGCTGCTTTACATGCCATTTGATTGGCATCATATTGCCTGGATTTCTCAAACTACTGCTGTTTCATTGTTTTCTGTTTAAAATGTCCCATCTAAGTTTATGTAGTTGATGCTAGATTACCATAGTCTTGCTGAGTTACTTGTGCGGTGCTTTTCGTTTCTGCGAAAGATCTCCTAGTGGTATATTTGTAAGTCTTAATAAGACTCCCTAAGACTTGTTTTATGTTCACAAAATACTCTTATGTCTTTGTTTTTCCTTCTTCATTTCCTGCGTCGTCAGTTGGCCTTTTTTATTACTGTGATACATCAAGTATCTTTACCCCACAGAGATACTTGTTTTACATTCAGTAGCTAGAGGATGAGGAAGAATTCACATGTCTCGTGTGTGAATTCCAACATTTGTGTTTTCCAGTAACAAAGACCCTGATGCTCCTCATCGCGGTGTATCTTTGCAAAAAAGGCAACCTTAGAGTTCTCGCGAGTTGCCTGTGTAACTGTCAGAGATCGATTAGCCGAACCAAAGTCGCCCAGCTCCATGATTTCTACTGTGGCGCAGCATGTTGAAAACCCAGCATTGCACCCCAAGCTTGGGGGAACCGCTTGAGCTCCAGACTTAACTCTAGCTTTTACCTGATTTATTGCATGCGTGAAGATCCCACAGTGCATAGGTGGTAGATGATGTGAGCTGCGAGGTGGTCCTATGCAGAATGTCACGATTCCTTTGGAGAACACATATTTTAGCTATGCATATCTCCAAAGTCCCTATGGACGGCGGGGAATGGAAAGTATGCTGCTGCTAGCTCTTTTTCCCTGCTAGCTTAATTGTGGCGTGAGGTTTTATTTGGCTCTAGGATCAGTATAGTACTGACAATTACAGAAATAGAATTTCTGCAGAAAATGGTGAAGTCCCAGTGTCTGAGAGAACTACTGGTATCACAAATTAGTTACGGCTGTGAATGATCTGATCTCGAAAAATTAGTAGAGAGGAGACAGTCATACATTGCCACCCCCGCTGTGTAACTAACTGTGATATTAAAAAACAAGGAAACAGATTTTACTTAACAATTATTAAAAAATTGACAAGTCGTTCAAATACAATTTCCTTATTATTTATTTAGTATAAACACTATCTACTCTTGTGCCGAAGGATGAATGTTGAAAAATGTAATGTAATGGATTTGTAAGTTTACAAATGATTTACAAATATATATATACACTTCTATATTACAAGTCTTCCAATTATAGGAACAAAAAAATTATATTAGCTGTGTGGTTACTCAATTATAGTAAATGTATCAGCTGTGCTGTTAATTACGTATATATATATTATAGATGTATATATATATATATATATATATATATATATATATATATATATATATATTGTAGTGAAATTGACAGAGATACAACGGTAAAATACCTCCAAAGATAACATGTAAGGATAAAAACATAATGCGTAGGCTGCTGATAGTACATGATCGCCCAGACCGCGGGTCATCACCCTCCATAAAAATTGACTTGCTAGACAGGAGGGGAACGGCGGATAAAAAAGAAAAAAATATGACTGGAAAGATTGCGTGAGACTAGAAAGGCTAAGGAGACGCAATTGGGGGGGAAACGGAGAAAAGTCACGTTTCCCAAGTTGACATAAAGTAAGGAACTCGACAGAAGGGACCTTGGATATGTTACGCCACAGTCATTTATTGGTCGCTTTTGCGATACCAAGCCTTTGATTTGAATTCAGCGGCAGAACGCAGATGTTTGGAATATTACAAAAATTAAAAAGTAACTTTTTCGTAATATTAATGTTAGGAATATAAAAATTAGCTGGCCGGATGGCCCATTCTGAGCAGTGAACTAATATGTTCTTAATTTTACAGACGGATAGATAATATTGAAGATAATGACAAAAGACAGTGTTGTTCACATCAGCGACAGACTGTATGGAATAAAAAGTGTCGCTATTTGCACAAAAAAAACACGACCTTGAGACGCAGGTGTTCAAATCTACTTAGTAGGGAAGCGAAGGGACATTGGTGGGAGCTGTGTCTAAATATAACTTTTAACGACAAAATTTTGGAGGGGAGAGAAAGGTTGGTTCAAAAATCAAGTACGTTTTTTGAAAAAAAAAACAAGTAGAGACGGACAGACTAACAGATAAACATCCATACTTGACTGAAGCATGACTGAAATGACTTTAGGGTAGGAAATTTGAATTTGAAATAAACCTAGGCAGTGATTGGCCACAGACAATCATTTTATCGGCGCTCAGACGCGCAAGTGGGGCCATTCCTCAATAGTTGTTCGATGATAGACACAGTATTTTAAAGTGTGGTGATTTCCAAATGAAAGAAAGTGAAATAAGTTCAGGGACGCCATACTATAGCCAGCAGCTCAGCTGAGTTTTGCTAGCATTTCTGTGTTCTTTATTCATAATCTGGTAAGATTGAAATTATTTCTTTGTATATTTTGAATATTGTTTAATGTTCGAGTGATTTGATACTGCCATATCATAATCTAGCCTTACAAACAAGTAGGGATTTGCTCTAGACCCCCCGCCCAAGTCAGGGTCTAGGGACCAACAATATACATAAACTCCAGCAAGGGTTAGGAAAGACAGATCAAGTGTTGAGAATAATGAAACATATTACCTATCCACTTTTAGGGAAGGAAACTAATAAATATTTTTCAGAATCTATAGTCTGGGAGGACCTATCTGATGTAAAACCACCATGGTAAATGTGCTGTTTGGTCAGAGAGATCTGACCTGTCTGTATGATGTGGTTGTTGTGTCCGTGTTGTGTCCAGACGTGGGTAGAGAATAGAATTTTGACACATAGCCAATACTTTGATTGCAGAGCTGTGAGTTTCAGTTGTCAACAAGGCGGTGTCCATTCAGTTGGTGATTTTACTCGAGTGTATCTGTGCAGTACGTTGTGACAGAGACCACTATTATTGCCCGCCAGCACGGAGAGGTGGGACCACCAGATTTCAGCACCAGAGCTACATATGCAAGTTGAGTGAGCCTCTGGTCTGCTGGAAGTTCACCAACGCCTTTTAGTTACTAATACCCCATAAAATTCCTGTAATTTACTGGACACTGTGTAGTCAATATAGACAGGTGTGATGAGGCCACCCCAACAGCACAAGCATTAACTATCCTCCCAAGTAGATGACTACTAGAACATTTTAATAAAACTAACTAGTCTAGTACTTATATATGTACACTCTTGCATTTATTATGTAACATTCCATGCATTTCTTTCATAATTTTTAAATCCTTTTTTTTTTTTAAAAAAAAGTTCTGGTCAACATAAAACTTGATCCAGAACAAATAAATGTAATATAATTCTATCAAAAATTTTACACTCTTGAGTTAGTTCAGTGTATTATAATATTTGTTAAATATTATTAGTCTGCTTAAATATCTGTGGGTGTATCTATAACTATCACACCACATTACATATCATTACCCTAGACATTTTACATAGCTACATTCATTAAGAAAAAAAAAATTGAGTGTGAGGTCGTAGTGGTAGCAAGAAAGGCCTTCTGACAATTCACAACTACATTTTATCTCAGGAGCCTTCACAGCTGGCCTCATACATTACATTTAGTAATATCACCATCATACAATACCATCAAACCCACTACATACATTGGGGTCTTGTCCAGGGATAATTAGCCCAACAGTAATATTAGGATCTCCTGGTTGGAGAAATAAAATTAGGGGAAAAAAATTGTGAAATTCCCTTTAAAATTAAAAGTGTCCCTGCAGATAAAAGTTGGTGAATCTTCACAGCCAGTGATAATTAATTAGTTAACTGGTTAGTTAGAATTAGTTAGACTATAGTCATAAGAAGTACTTAGTGTATTTACTGGTTAGAGATTTAGCTTGTATATTATTATATTGTCTGAAAAGTATGGCGGAGCTAGCAAAATTCCGATCAGCTGCTGTGCTGACCGCAAAGGAGATGGGAATGGATGGTCAGATTTTAATTCAATATGTAACGGCTGAATGTGATAAATATATTGAAAGGGAAGATAGAAAGGTAGCTGAAGAGAAGAGGTTACAAATTGAGGCTGATAGAGAAATTAAGAGGCTGCAGATTGAGGCAGAAGAAAAACGACAGCAAAGGGAGGCAGAAGAAAAACGACAGCAAAGGGAGGCAGAAGAAAAAAGGTTGACTGCCGAAAAAGAGGCAGAAGAAAAAAGGTTGACTGCCGAAAGGGAGGCAGAAGATAGAAGGTTGCAAAGGGAGCACGAATTACGACTAAGGGAGCTGGAATTACAAGGCCCGGCTCCTGAAAATGGTGCCAGCCCTTTTGCCTCAGATGCTACGCCCAGTCTGGGAGCCTCAAACTCAGCTATGGGGTTTGATTTAGACCATTTTGTTGAAAAAGACGATGACATAGAGGGGTACCTAGGACGTTTTGAGTTATTAGCTACTACATATGGGTTAGAGAGAGAGAGGTGGAGTTTAAAGCTATCACAGGGATTGAGAGGTACTTCTTATGAAGTATTTGCCAAAATGAACAGGGAAGACCAAGACAATTATGACATGTTAAAGCAGGCTTTGTTATTAAGGTACGAGAAGAATGGTGAATTTTATCGTAAGAAATTTAGAAATGCCAAACTGTTGTCTGGGGAGACATACCACCAATTCTCTGCTAGACTAGAAACCTATTTGGAGAAATGGACGGCTCTGGGGAAGACCCAAGATCTTAAAGAAATGATCATGATTGAGCAATTGAGATAGTCCATGGCTCCAGACATGAGAAAATTTCTCATGGAACAAGGTGCAGAGAAGTTGGGGGAAATTTTAAATGTTGCTGAGAGGTATCAGGCAGCTCAGGCAGAGGTAAGTGGTGCTAAAAAGAAGCACATAGACAATTTTAAAGCTCCACAGCAATTTAATAAATTTGATAATAGAGAGCAGGGAAATAAAGGTAGGACAAACTTTGAGCGGCCAAGAAATGACTATCGCGACAGAAACTCACAGTTCAATGACCAAAAGTTCAATGAAAGAAAACCGTTGAACCAAGGAAAAAGATGGTGTAAATGGTGCAAGAAGGATAACCATAACACCGAATTTTGTAGAAGGAAACCTTCAAACATTGCTGCAATGAAGTCGGGGACGCGAAGATTAAAGGTTAATCCTAATGGACAACAGGAACCTTATCACCCCCCAGTTTGTGAGGATGTTATTTGTAATGGGGTCACCATAAGGTGCCTTTATGATACAGGTTTGGATTATGATTCAGTTGTGAAGTCTAGCCTAGTGGACCCAAGTCAGTATACCACAGAAACAGTGGAAATACAAGGGGCGACTAAGGACATACCACTCATGACACTTCCCATCGCAAGGATAACGGTGAAAACTCGCTATGTGGAAGGAGAAATCAGAGCAGCAGTGATAGATGAACCAATCTACCCTCTGATACTGGGGTGTAGATACGTCTTCTTGGGGAATCCCGAGAAACCTGTGATCATGGCGACAGTGCAGACCAGGTCACAGAAGAAGGAGGAAGAAGGTGAACCTATAAATGCTCATCCAGAGGAGATGAGGAAGGCGCAGGCTGAGGATAGGACACTCAAGCCCTGTTTTAAAAAATTGCCCAAATGCCACACACCTCCGAGCAAGGGGGAATATTTCATGAAGAACAAACTCTTATACAGGAAGGCCGGAACTGGAACAAATGGTCACAACCAGCTGGTTCTTCCCACTTCATATAGAGATAAAGTGATGGAACTCGGGCATGCGATTCCCTTCAGTGGTCACATGGGGATCAGCGCCACAGGACAGCGTATAGCTTGTCATTACTTCTGGCCAGGGATAACGGAGGATATAAAAAGATATGTCAAATCCTGCCCAGAATGTCAAAGGGTAGCTCCAAAGCACTGGACTGCTCCTGCAACTCTAGGGGAAATGCCCATAGTGGGAACACCTTTTGAGAGGGTTGCAGTGGATATTGTAGGACCTCTCACTCGGACCAAGAGGAGGAACAGTTACATCCTTACTCTGGTGGACACTTGTTCTATGTGGGGAGAGGCGGTAGCCCTGCCATCAATTGATTCAAAACATGTAGCAGAGGCACTACTTACAATATTTACCCGATTAGGATTCCCGCATCAAATCTTGGCGGATAATGGTTCTCAGTTCAAGGGGAAACTAACGGAAGAAGTTTTTAAGCTATTTCAAGCCAGACACTTTCATTGTAGTCCGTACCATCCACAAGGGAACGGCCAGGTAGAGAGGTTCAACGGGACTCTCATTTCTATCCTGAGAAAGCTGGCACACGAAAAACCGGATCTGTGGGATCAATTCCTGCCCGCCGCATTGTTTGCGTACCGGGAGGTACCACATAGTTCAACCGGGATGGCTCCCGCAACTCTGCTATTTGGGAGGCCAATAAAAGGTCCATTAGAAGCTCTATTAAGGACCTGGACAGATGAGAAGGCGGAAGAGACTGTTACCTCATCGTATCAATACGTGAACGAACTGACCACTCGTTTGAAAGCTGGATGGAAACTGGCAAATGATAATTTGAAGCAAGCCAGGAAGAAACATGCAGCATATTTTAATAGGAAGGCAAAGGACAGGGAACTGGCAGTCGGAGAGAAGGTGCTGCTTCTACTACCCGGAAGCCAGAATAAATTACAAATTGGTTGGCAAGGTCCATATACGGTTCTAGAGAAGGTGTCTAGAACAAACTATAAAATTGACAAAAAGGGGAAGGAGAAAGTTTATCATGTAAACCTGTTAAAGAAGTATCTGGACAGACCACTCCAGGAAAGCACCCCCTTATTGACCTTAGCTATTGCAACCCAGATGCAAAAAGAACCACTCACCTCACATGAATACCCATTACATCCTTGTGAAACCGCAGCACAGGTAAAAGTCAGTAAGGCCCTGACTAAAAACCAGAGGGAGAGAGTTCAACAGGTTCTGGAGGAACATACAGATGTATTAACAGATAAACCAGGCCATACAAATTTGCTACAGTATGACATGAAACTGGTAGACTCAAACCCAATCTGTATGAGAGCCTATTCTATTCCGTTCGCGAAGGAGAAGGCATTGAAGGAAGAAATAGAGTATTTGTTGAAGGAGGGGATTATTTCGCACAGTGAATCATCTTTTAGTTCTAGTGTCGTTTTGTTGAGAAAACCGTCTGGGGAACACAGACTGTGCATAGATTACAGGAAACTGAATGCTGTCACAGAAGGACAAGTGGGATCCATTACCAGACACAAAACAGTTATTTGCCAGACTGAACAAGGCAAAATACTTTGCAAAGGTGGATCTTAGTAAAGGCTATTACCAGATCCCAGTGAAGCCTGAAGTGAGACCTTATTTGGCTTTTAGCACTTCGGATGGACATTATGAATTCAATATGCTACCATTCGGACTGAAAAATGCTCCGAGTGTGTTTTCAAGGATGATGCGCAAATTGTTGGATCCCCTGAATAACCCACGTATCACGAATTTCATGGATGATATTCTCGTCGCCACAGAGACATTTGAAGAACACATTGAAGCTCTGGAGATGTTGTTTGATAGACTTCGGGAGGCGAACTTAACTGCTAGGCCAACAAAATGTTGTATTGGATGCAAAGAGTTGGAATTCTTGGGACACACTGTATATCAGGGTAATATGACCCCTGATCCTAAGAACTTGGAAAAACTGCAGAGAGCACCTAGGCCGCAAACAAAAAAGGACGTGCGATCATTTGTGTCGTTATGCGGATTTTATCAGAAATACATCAAGAATTTTAACGCTATTTGTGCTCCTCTGACTGATCTGACTCGCAAGGGACTTCCAGATAAAATTATTTGGACTGCACAATGTGAACTAGCGTTCCAAGAGTTAAAGGAAAAACTCACTAGCAAGCCTATTCTCAAACTGCCTGATTTGACACAGGACTTTGTCTTAAGAACCGATGCAAGTAATGTAGGACTAGGAGGGCTTTGTTGCAAAGATCATCTTCACCTGATGGGGAACTGAAACCAGTCGCTTATGCAAGCCGTAAATTGAATAAGGCGGAACAAGGATACTCCACAAGCGAAAAAGAATGTTTAGCGTTAATCTGGGCAATAAAGAAGTTTCAAATCTATCTGTATGGTAGGACTTTTGTGGTGGAGACGGACCATCAGCCTCTCGTATTCTTATCTCAGGCTAAGCATGAAAACGCAAGATTGCTGAGGTGGTCTTTATTGCTTCAACCTTATCAGTTCAGTATCCAATATATCCCAGACAAATTGAATGTCGGTGCAGATTTCCTCAGTCGGCACCCCTGTGATCAAAATTAGAGTAGTGGCAGACGTGAGGAGTAATTTTACCTATGTGTATCGCTGGTTTTGGAACTTGCCATAGGCATGTTTTCAAGTGGGGAGATGTGTAGTGAAATTGACAGAGATACAACGGTAAAATACCTCCAAAGATAACATGTAAGGATAAAAACATAATGCGTAGGCTGTTGATAGTACATGATCGCCCAGACCGCGGGTCATCACCCTCCATAAAAATTGACTTGCTAGACAGGAGGGGAACGGCGGATAAAAAGGAAAAAAATATGACAAGGCATCGTTTTCGCTGTGGAACAACCGCAATGGGCAATGGAAGTTAGGACAGTAATTATTTGCAACAAATTGTTACTCTCACACCTGCTAGAAGTTGGCAGTATAGATACAACAAGGAATAATGTTGGAAACTGCAACAATGGTGGAGTAGGATCAAAGCCCAGCTCAGGTTGGAAATCAACAGGAGGATGACACTTAGTAGTCGTGACAGTGACGAATAATGGAAAAAGAGCCTACAGTAATCTGACAGTCTTTGTAATCTCGTAGCGCTATGATTTGCTAGCTAAAACCATGCATTTACTGCCTGTGTTTACTTACACAAGCGTACTTTTTTGTCCTGCCTCTTTTCTTTGAACATAAGCAAACGAAGTGTTTACAAACTTTCGTGACCTGCACGTCATAACAGGTAGCGAATCAGGTTAGTTTACCTCGTCTTCTCACGCGAGCTTATCTGTCAGTCATGCGATACCTGAAAGACTGCACGTGGAAAACACAGAATCTTTTGAAGTCTACTAAGGGAAATCCAAAATTTCCCCGAGTACGCTTTGATGTTGAGTCGCGGGCAGAACCCCTTTACACGTATAAGTCTTTTGATGACGGTCAAAAACGCCGACGAAAGACTGGCCGTAAGCCTTTATCTTGTAACTCTGTTTCTCATTCTCCGTTACACACAGTAGCGCGAAAATCAACAGCATCTATAGATCAGAGAGATATAACGATATATAAACTGTGTTTTCTTAAACCTGCTATCAGTTGTCACTCAGAATTTTTGAATACTCTAAGCATGCAGTTCTAGAACCATTATTGTGGAAAATGTGTTATTAGCATTCGTGGGGATTTTTCATTCTGATTTTCTGGTAATAGAAATTAGTGCTTACGTGTTTAAAAGTGTTAGCTTTTACCAATTAAAAGTGTTAGCTTTCACCATTATAATTCCCTTAGATTTTCTAGCTGTTAAAACTAGTGAAATAAAATAACGCGTAGCTATTTCATACCAGATGTTCAGTTATAATTTTAATTTAAGAAGAGACGATTTTAGCTGATGGGTTAATGGTAGGCGCGAGATCTGATAGTGGACAGAAAAGAAAGACGCTGTTATTTCATTGTGCATTGTATTTATTAAGTGCCTATTATTTATATATCATACTTACTAAAACTATCAGACGCCGACGGCAATAATAGCTAAAACCGACGGCGAAAGTTGTTAATTGACATGTTGTACCGCTGATCGTTTGTCGCGATTTACTAGTGGGATTGTGCGTATATCTGGTTATATAAAGGGTAGCATTTTCTGCATAAAGTTTTTCTGATCTTGGAATTGCACTAATGTTAAGCTTACTTTTTGGTGTGACATATTTTATCGGCGCAATAATTATTAACACCAGATTTTTTCACACGAGCTGTCGTACTTCAGGACTGAATGCAAAGACTTTAGTGAACATAGAGTTTACTAAAATGTAATGGCGGTCTCAGGCAATGATTTAAAAAATGATTGGGGGTGATAGCCATAGGTTGGATTTCCTATGAATTGTGTGTATATTGTGTATAGGTATTAAAATTTTTTTGGTGCTATACCCCCCCAGTAATATTTTATTCAAAAACAGGATATAAAGGAGAATCCATATATAAGACAGACTCGTCCTACTCATACAAACACTACGTATAAATTCAGGCCATAGATATACTGAAGCAAGAACAATCTATTCCTACCCAGGCAAAGAATAAATCGCAGTAGGCCTAGATTCGTCCGCGGAATCCGATCGAAGATGACGGAACTCCTTTCAAGGGAAGTAACTCAAAAATGACTTCTCCTTAAGCACTTAAAAAGGAAATACTTTGTTTACAAAATATTTGCGAACATAATAAGTATATAAATGTATTATATTGCAAGATAGTAAAGATTGCACTTTACAATAAGTGCCTATTAATTTAATGCCATACGATGACTAACAGACGCCGACAATTTAATAGCTATTAGCGACAGGCGATACTGTGTGTAAGTGCGCATATGGATAATTAAATAATAATTAACATTGTACGCTGACTGCCGGCGCGAGCAAGGGGCGGGAAAGTTGCATAACTCCATCCGACCTAAAACTCAGCGCTAGCGAAGGCTGACCGTGTAGGCGTAAAGGAAAACACCGTGTTCCTTTTAAATCTAATCAGGACTGACGGAGTGGAGAAGAGATCGTCTTGTCCCCGTCTGTGTGCGTAGATATAGGAAATAGCATAATTTTATATATATATATTGTTTCTTGTATTCTTCGCAGACCTGATCACAAGGGCGTGCAGCGGTCTTTTTCTAACTGGTTAATGTTGTCCCTATTTTCTTGGCTTGTGCGTCACCAATTTCATTTGTGAGCGAGTATTTGCCAAAGATACATGAGAAACATTTTAACTTATAAGTTTAACTGGACTTACCAAACCCAGATATTTTTTCCAATTTTTACCAGCCCACTGAGGTGTACAAAATAGCATTAATGTTCCCGACTTCTGACAGTTGTATTCAAGCGGATTTATCCAGATTTTACGCTGTGCAGAATTGGAGCTTTAACATAGAGTTGTCCGATAGGATTATCATCATCATCATTGGTACAATTTTTTTAGCAACCAGAGGTTTCCCAATACTGGAAGTATTTTCCTCTTTTAACTGTGAACCACAAGAGCACGTTCCTACATCAACTATTGGCGGTGACATTTTGTTCATCCAGAAAAACAAAACACCAGATTCGGCGTCCACCTCACTAGTCTTTATTTGTTAGAGGATGGACTGGGGCCAATTTGGGAAGTGAACCTGACATTATATATATTCAGGAATAATTGTATTTCCAAGGGATACCACCAAGAGTAGGTAAGAGTGATGGAGTGGCCACTGCATGAAAGAGTGCGTGAGTATTTTTCTTTGTTTCAGGGAATTTACCAACATTGGATTTGCTTAAACTTGTTTACTTTACTGGGTAGCATATAATAGGAACTTGTTTACTTTACTGTCTTTTATTTGATCTTTCTTTAGATATTGGTGTTGTCAAGTTTAATGATAATAAACAAGAAAGAAACTTAACTTTGTGTGTTGGTCAGACCCATACCCAAGTAACCGTAGTTTTTCACGTTTGTGTGTATTGTTGTCACATAGCTGTGTGTGTGTAGTTAAACTTATATTTATATGTATGAGGAGGGCAAGGTCTTCTTGTACTAAATTATAGTCGTATAGATAGGCTGGAATAGAGAGACTTACTCATTCCAAAGACATATCTTTTCCTTAAGCTACCACCCGTCAAATCTATTTTTCACACTTTTCTCACGTACCTATCACCATCCACTCTACTCACACGGGCCAAAATAGCTCACAACCTATCTGTACGACAGTGACCCTAATGGGTCATTCCCTTACCGTGTAAAGAAGATACATGGGCCGAAACGCTTGTAAGACGGGATGGGGAGGAACTATTTCTAATGATCAGATTCCCTTCTGTTGTAAAGCTCCGTATAGAGTTTCATATCATTGATTTTGATACTGTCAACTCAGAACATTGCTTCGTAGAAGATATAAACATTTATAACACATAAGGAAGGGAAACCCGAGGTCTGTAAACAGTAAATAAATATTAGACAAACATAAAGGTATGTTTTCAGGCACTCGTACGAAATAAAGAAGTAGAACACTAGACAACAGAAAAAACAACAGACGTGAGTGGCTTACCCAGGACTCGAACCCAGGTTCTTCCGTGCGACAACCCCGCCTAGCTATGCAAGCGAATCACACTATCCTCCCTGCCATCTACGCATCACCAAGAAATGATGCTTCGATGACGGGTCATTAGTGCGACCCGTAAGACATAACACCGGAAATTTACCATTCTTTCGAGAAATGCCATTCTCATTACTGCCATTTCGATAAAGTGCCTTACATCTCCCACCTTTTCTAGAAATACCATACTTTACGCGCGATTCGAGAAACCAACGAACTCTTTACCTAACACATTAAGTTTGTAAACATGTCTACTTATAAGTAACGTGTAAGTTAGTGTTTTGTTGACTTCATCTTGATATTTCTTTATTGTTGACTTTTGGCAGGTCAAGGTAACACAAATGATCGCTGGTCATGCAGAACCGAAAGAAGTCCGAAGATTAAAACGCGGAGATTATTTTGGTGAAAAGGCGTTGTTAAGGTGAGTCATCATCATCATCAATCGTCAGTTCCGTTTGGAACCACGCCTTCAGCAAGTATATGCCAAGCATTCCTGTCCTTGCCCATCTTTTCAATGCTGTTCCACGTTTTCCTTTTAATGTATGTCTGCGGTTCTCCTCGCCATATTTTTGTGTCTTCCTCTACCTATCTTAGCCTTGAAATTCCAGTATAAGAACTGCCTTGTAATACTATCAACATGTTTCCTCAATGTATGTCATATCTAAAAACGCAAGCTTCTTTATCTTGCCCCTTGTTTCACTGGCACTTCTCTGATTCTTGCAGATTGTCAAGAGTTATCAAGAGTCTGGTAAGTTTATCATTGTTAAGGTCTGCAGGTTTATGTTCATGCTGGCGGTTCTTCATCTTTGTTCTTATTGTGTAATGACAATTATGCGTTAAACATTATGATATGTCATATCTTTCCATCAGCCTAATCATCAGTGTCAATCTGAGGTTGTACATTTGTCCTGGAATAATGATGCGTTTTAAGTACGTGTAAGATGAGTGAAAAAAATAACACAGTGAGGTTTAGCCTTTCATTCATCTCCGTTTTCATTTTTTATTGAGCATGAAGTCACGACTGCAGGTGGCCCCCTTTCTACAAGCCTGTATCAAACACACGTGCTTGCAGCAGTTGTTTCCGGAGCGATTTATTTTACATCATGAGGTTGCACAGCAACACAATAGTCGCATTTTGCGACGTGCACTAGGCAGCAATATTGACATTCTTTTTTGTGTGTCCTCAGAGATACCCTGGAGCTACACGAGGCTTAGCATTACTGATAGCAAGCATATTACAATTAGAACTTTCTTTTTTAAATCTTCAGGCATTACAACAAAATCATAAAATAAAAGCCGAGATATTAAATTACTAATAAGACTTAGTTTAGGGCACGTTTCGAAGCACATAAGTCAAATAATGCATTAGCTAAAATTTTATAAATGGCAGACAGATGTGAACTCAATAAACTGGCATTACTTAAAATGCGATTTGCCTTTTAGAACTCAAAACGAATACACTATTCTCTCAGGAAGGCGGAAGAAAATATAATCAGCTATATTTTAGAGTGGAACCCAGGAAGAAAAAGGAAAGAAGTGCAGCTTAGTAGTACACAGGTAAAATTTAAAAAAAGGAATAGTCAAGACTGAATATGTCATTCTGCAAAATGAACAAGATGCCCAGATGAAAGTACCCCGTATGAAGTTTATAGAAAAACCTGTGCTCCATCTGGAACCGAAGGCAATATGTCAGGCAGGTCACACGCATAAAAGTCTTTATGACAGACGTGTGCTGTAAATGGTTTCATAACAACTTGTATATAAGTACCTTGCATTTTACCAACGTTACGCAACTGCAAATCACATTAATAGTTTTGGCGCAGGCTCCCTGCAGGGGTCAACTACACTGGTGATCCTACTCTTCTCAAGGAACAAAATAAGGGAGCATAAAGAAAACCGTATGTGCCCAACATTAACTCTGTTACACATAATATGAAACAACTTTTGGCAAAGATAATTATTTATTTCTGGGTGTCATAAACGTTTGGTTTGGTTTTTAAGGACTATCTTCATTGCACGCGGACTACGCCATCAGTGCTCCGATCTCCTCCCTTAGATCTCACAAGGAGGATCTCAGCGCAGTTCAAGAACTCCGTAGCACCAGCGAGAATCCCAATGTGTATATATAATGTATAGGAATCACACATTCTATAAATATTTTTGTGGTGGGTAGGTTTCCTAATTTTTAAATTTTGCCAGGGCAGCGGCCTGATAAGCCTACTCTTTACGATTTCCAACTGCCGTGGGATTTTTAACGTGCGCAACTTGCACACGAGACCTCCTATTTTTTCGCCTTCATCCGAGAAGGCTGTGCATTCGATCTCACTATCTATGATATCAGGGGAAAGTATGACGTAATTAGGACCACTGATTCTGAAAAAAACATATTTCAATAAATTATAATCCCTCAACTGGGATGCGAACCCGGGACCTCTTGAAGACGAGGCGGACGCCATACCTCATAGCCACTCCGACACCCCCCCCCCCCCTCCCCCCGTTTCATAAACGTTACATTTACAGAGTACGCGTGTTTCATTTACGAGTTGAAATGCCATTGCAACTGTTTTATATTGAATACAAACAAACAGACAAAAATAGGAAGAAAACTCCGAATATTTTTAAAATAATCTGAAGAGATAAACCATCATTGGAAATACCAGGACAAATCACGAATACATAAAGGGGAAAAGATCAGGCAAAAATACAGTACAGACAGATATAAGCGGACGAAAGTAAAGGTGAGCTTAATAAATAGTTCGATAAAATCCCCAGTAGATATCACCAGGTAATCTTTGTGTGCAGGTTAAAAAAAAAATTTAGTAACACGCGGGAACACGTCAGAACGGGCATGAAAAAAAAAATATGGAAAAGAAATAGAAATAAGCACCATTGCCAGAATTTGCTGAAGAACTACAGTCCTTGTCATTGACTACAAAAAGAATAAAAATAGTGTATAGCAATCATCGACATCAAAATTATAAAAACGCTTTATAGTTGTGCAAATAATAGTAACAATTGTTATCACTTACTTCTACGAAGATATTATTATGGAATCACAATGTCATGTGTGCTAAAACAGAGGGCAACAAGGTCTTCCTCGGCCTAATTCAAAATGAAAATGCCTTAGATTATGAAATGATCACTTGGAACTTAGCTAACTGATTTAGAACATCAGAAACATTGGCACATCGGGGTTTTGAGTGTTATATTTACCGTGTGATTTACCTTCATAATTACTACCTGTAAATGAATTACAAATGACCAAATGGATTCATTATTTATTTTTGTAAATTTTGGAGTGCATTTGCTTAAGTGCTTTGACTGAAACTTTCTACAGTGTGAGGTAGCTTTACCTTTGCCCAACCCTCCTTAGTCGCCTTACACGATATGAATGGTTCAAAAATAGTGTACATAAATCAGACTCTTCATCTCAAATGCAAGTTCAATCCTATTATATGGTTCTGAAACACAAGGAACAACAAAACAAAATAAAGAAGTTACAGATTTCCATAAATGGGTGCTTGAGTAGGACATACGAGATAGAATAGAAATGATATGGCAAGGTCACCAATTGTGGATCTGATTACAAGAATCGGAAACGTGCCAATCGGAGAGATGATGAGAAGAAAATGCTGGTTTAGATAGAACACAAAATGAGAACAACCTGCTGATAGCACTTCAAGGCAGTCATTGTTCTGGAATCTCCAGGGAAAGAGAGGTAGAGGTGAAGAGAACTGGAGACAGAAATTAAAGATATAAAAATGGCGTGTAAAGACCTTGAGCAGATGGCACAGGCAGAAGGACGTGGCATGAATTTGTTTAGGGACTACTCTCCCTAGGGAACCAAAAGGACAATGGTGCCGATGACCATGATCATGATACGAGTTAGAGGTATACAACTGGTGCAAGAGAGAATCTATATCTTTCTCTCCATCAACTTGTCAGTCATTATTTTGTTCGGCATACCAGTCATAGACTTATTTATTAATAGTCGCTATTCAAAAGTCATTTTATGTGATTGGTTTCTTGTAACTGATGTGATGATACGTGGGTTTCTTTCAGTGAAGACAGAAGGACGGCCAATGTTATTGCACTACCTCCTGGTGTAGAATGTCTCACAGTTGATAGAGGGTGAGCACTTTCATCTGTTTATGAGTCTTGTAATTTTAATATTTACATCATAATATATGTGATATTGTATTAATGATTGAGACTGTATGTTTTCATCTTCAGGTTTTTGCTCTCTTCTCATTTTATAAAAATAGCGCCCTGCATCTTTCTGTACTGTTTATATATATATATATATATATATATATATATATATATATATATATATATATATATATATATATATCTATATATATATATATATATATATATATATATATATATATTATAATATATATATATATATAATATATATATATATATATATATATATTAAGGTTAATATGTGTGGGCCATGACTACAACCCACAAAAGCCAGATTAAAACCTCAAAAATGAGGTATCTGAGGAAGGTGGTTGAAGTAACAAGAAGAGACATGGTCCGCAACCAGACGATACGTCAAGGCCTAAAAATCCAACCCCTGCAGACCCAAGTAGAACAGTTCCAACTGAGATGGTTTGGCCATGTCTGCAGAATGGGAGAAGATCGGCTGCCACGACAAGCATGTGAAACGAAGAGCCAGGGATCCAGACCTCCAGGACCCAAAGTCCGCTTGGAGGACAATATTAGACAGTCTTTGAAGGACCGAGGACTAAAGTAGAACCAAGCCAGGAGGAAGACAGCCGATATAATAGTATGGCGCTCTCTCTTACAAACCTCTACACCTAATGGTAGAAGAGGAACGAATAAGTAAGTATATATATATAGGTAGTCCCATAGCAGATACTGCCGTAGGGGAGTGAAGTGTTAGAGACCTCACAATACTAGATCCAGCATCGAG
Organism: Oreohelix idahoensis; assembly: GCA_024509875.1. Taxonomy (NCBI): domain Eukaryota; kingdom Metazoa; phylum Mollusca; class Gastropoda; order Stylommatophora; family Oreohelicidae; genus Oreohelix; species Oreohelix idahoensis. Next base: position 153,577 of record JAMPIV010020305.1, read on the forward strand.
AGGTGGGGTGACCAGTTCCCTTCCTCGCTGCCTATTCCTTCCCTAACTCAAGAGCAAAGTTAGGTACCCATTTACAGCTGAGTAGACTGGAGCGTGATGATGAATCGTACTATGAATCGTACCCGGCACTTTAGCTGCGAGATACCAGCGCTTTTACCACTCTGTCAATAGGACGCACATTTACTGTATATATATATATATATATATATATATATATATATATATATATATATATATATATATATATATATATATATATATATATATATAATATATATATATATATATATATATATATATATATATATATATATATCTTCCTATCTTTCTTTCCGTTCCTATCAGTGTTATAAATGTATGTATAAATGCGTATAGGATTATTTTCTTTGAAAATATTTTCTGCGATGTATAACTGTGCAGTGTACATATGTTTGTTAATTTTAATGTTAATTTGTTTTGGCCAGACATATCAGATTAAAGTAGACACCAATGCTAAGATATTACACACATTACATGGTCACGTCTGCAAGAAAGTAGAAGTACCAGCAGACTGGAAGATAGGATACCTTGTCAGAGAAAGAAGATTTCCAAGAAAGCACCAATTACAGAGGGATAATGTTACTATTAGTTCCAGGGATAATGTTACTATTAGTTCCAGGGATAATGTTACTATTAATTCCAGGGATAATGTTACTATTAGTTCCAGGGATAATGTTACTATTAGTTCCTGGGCTAATGTTACTATTAGTTCCAGGGATAATGTTACTATTAGTTCCAGGGATAATGTTACTATTAGTTCCAAGGAAAATGTTAAACAGAATCATCCATGAGATTAGAAGAAGATATGGGCAGACAACTGAGTGAGGAATGGGAAGGTTTTCGACAAAACTGCTCATGTACAGACGAGGAAACCACATGCTGCGTAACTGAAGAACAGAACGTGAAACTGAATTCATCATTTTAAAATAGGATGTGTGAATTATGGAAAAAAGGTCTTTGACGGTCTAAGGAGGAAATGACTTTGGAAACGGGTGAGGCATGAGTCCCCTCTGTATTAATCCAACAAGGAAAACATAATAAGACTTGAAACGCGTAGTTCTTTATAAGGAAGAGCTTAAATAATTGTTTGAGGTATAAGATTTAGAGTGTGGTAGGAATTCCTCTTGTCACCATTTCCCTTTTTACTGGCCATAGGTTAAATTATGAAAACAACAATATCAGCCTCCAGAAATAGAATTCAGTGAACTTTGACTAAACAGACTGACAAATCCAGATGTTGCCAATGGCCTTGCCCTCTATCCTATAACCGCAGCCAGATACAAGGCAGAATGAGAACTGTGGAGGAGAGGTCATTAAGTTTTAAAATCCATAGAGACAAAGACTGAAGTTATCAGAATAAATGGAGCAAATGATAACAAGATTACAGTTGGAGACACTTCCATAGAAGATATCGAGTCAAACATATATCGTGGCAGCAACATAGACAAAGTTGACGAAGCGGACAGCGATGTAACAATAAGAATACAGAAGGCAGAAAAGGATTTCATTGAATTTAAAAATCGTTAGATATAAAAAGACAAAATCCAGGTAAAATGTCGAGGGAGTATTCCTGTGGTGGTCTGAAACAGGGAGAACAACAAAAGCGACAACCAAGAAGTTCCAGTCTTTCATAAACGATGTTTACGCATAATAGAAGGAATATAACGGTATGAGAAGAACATCAACGTGGAACTACAGGGAAAATAGGATACTCGTGTAAAGTCAGTCTCAGGTTAGATATACTAACTTGAGATTTCGCCTCGGGTAATAGCGGGCGTACGTTTAAAAAAAAAAAAAAAAAACCGTGGAACTCATGAAAAAAAACTAGACAAATAGTATTACTGAACAAGAGGTGAGGAAAAAGTCGATGACGTTGGATAGAACACAAACTGAGGAAACTAAATAACAGCAGTACAAGGAATCCACATGGCCGAAGAAATATAGGGTCATCCAAAAAGCACATAGAGAAGTGGATTACAGACAATGTATACATAAAAAAAAAAATGAAACGAGCTTGAAGGAAAGGAACAGAATGGGATGACGGTGTAAATATGTTAAAGGACTGTAGAGAACGCTGAAGAATTAACTGGTGTTAAGTTACATTTTCTTTCTTTGTTTATTTTATCGTCCCCACTTTACTGCTATCTTTCGTCGTGTTTACGGAAAATTGTTAGAAAATGAACTTTACAGTTACCATGGCTATGACAAGTAAACAGCTAACCCCAGTGGCGTCGCACAACACAATAGAAAAATATATAAAACATAAAATATTGACGCAATTAAGAGATCAGTACACAGTCAACCAAAAACACGCGAGACACACAACACACATTGCAGAATAGAATAAAAGACAGATATTAACTCACTCGAGGGATCATAAAAACATTCAACCATTATCCGTATGATATCACAGTCAACCAACACCCATGAGAAATCACAGTCAATTAACACCCGTGAGAAATCACGGTCAACCAACACCCGTGAGAGATCATAGTCAATTGACACCCATAAAAAATCACAGTCAGCCAGCATCCATGAGAAATCACAGTCAATAACACCCGTAAGATACACACCACACTTAGAGAATAGAAAATAAAGAAATTAATGTTAACCCATCTGAGAGATCGGTACACTTTCAACTGTGCCCGCGTCAGTTGAATGCGGCACTAGTAGTTATATTGATTTTATGTAGTCAGAGTTTATCCTTCATATGTTGTGGTGGTTCAAGTGATAACTGGCCTTCCGCCAGAGATGGTGATACTTGACCTTTTGTTAATTTATTTCAACCCAGGAATGTTCTTCCCTTTTGAGTTTTGGTGATAAGCAAAACAGTTTCAGCACAACAACGTATATCCGAAAGAAATTACTGTAAATTTCCACAAACAGCAATGTAGAAAAATTCAATTAGAGTTTATTGATGTAATTAGACAAACACTGTAAATTTCACAATGATGATTGGTTATCCGATATGAAAAAGTATGTAATCCAACTGAATAATATAGGTACATCCAGATAGAATAATATATGTATATCCACAAGAAATAATTTACTGATTTGTTTACTCAAAAACTTGTCTTGGTATCCTCAAAGACGAAGTTCTCCTAACGCTATCAGTAAAAGTCCTCTAGTCTAAAATCATGGTATCCTTGGAATCATAAGTCCTGAAATCGCTACCTATCGCCCACAACTCTTCTATTTATACTATTTCTCCTTTTTTCCCGCCTTTTTTTCACACGACCCGTCCTTTTGTTCACACGACACAATAATTAACATTTGCACTCCGTTCCTCAGCTTTTAGACCTTTTTGCACACGACATTCTGTTATTTCGACTTTATTTTCACATGTGTGATCTTTTCCAACTTAACAATAGGATTAAAAAAAAAACCAGATCACACAAACATTCATTTCCCACTTTCGCGCTTATAAAACCCATTCATTATTATCTGGGACTGACCTACGTTTACCCTGTCAGAGCAGTAACGGCAACTGAACTTTGAATGAATACTGCGTTTTGTGTAAAAACGTCTTATTTGCTTTTAAGGTCTGTCATTCTTACATGTAGCATTTTCTAGCACATATAAATGCTTATCGTGAAGTAGGAGGGACAAAGCTAGCGTGAAAGGTCAAGCGGTCACACAACCAGCGTACATGGGAAACCACAGTCCAATAACACCCATGAGAAATCACAGTCGACAAACACTTATGAGAAATAATAAGCAATCAACACCCGTCAGATCCCTAGTCCACCAACAGCCATAAGAAATCACAGTCAACCAATACCCATGAGAATTTGCAGTCACTCAATACCCGAGAGACATTACAGTGAACCAACACCTACGGCAAATCACAGTCAACAATACCCATGAGAAATCCCAGTCAACCAACCCCCATGATAAATCACAGATCCTCAGTACCCGTGAAAAACTACAGTGAACCAACACCCATGATAAATCACAATCAACAGTACCCGTGAGAAATTACAGTGAACCAACACCATGATAAATCACAGTCAACAATACTCGTGAGAAATCACTGTCAACCAACACCCTTGAGAAATCACAGTCAACAAACACGCGTAAGAAATCAGTTAACCAGCAACCATGAGAAATCACAGTCAACCAATATCCCTGAGACTTCACAGTAAATTAACACCAATGAGAAATCACAGTCAGCCAAGACACATGAGAAATCACAGTCAACAAACACCCGTGAGAAATCACAGTCAGCCAAGACACATGAGAAATCATAGTCAACCAACATCCATGAGAAATCACAGTCAACCAATATCCGTGAGATACACAAAGACTTAGTGAATAGATAATATATATAAAAATATTATACCACATCTCTATTAGAACTGGAGCTGAGGTGAAGCGGCTGGCGTTGAATAGGATAACCATTATGAAGACCAGGTTATAGTATTACAAGTAAGTCCTTGGTCTGGAATCTCCATGGTAACAAACATAGAGGAAGCCCAAAAAATATAGAAGACCTGGAACAGACATTTATTCATACATGCATTCACTATCCTTCAGTTCTCCAAGGCGCATAGACCTTCAAGAAATATACACCAAGTATTCCTGTCAAGGTGCCATCAGCTCAATGTCTTTCACAACATTTTCACTTCCGCCTCCAGTTCTCTTCTCTAAGCGTGTTTCCGTCTACCTCCGACAGACAAGAAAGGGAAACAAGACATTGAAGACCTTCTAAGGATGGCACAGGACAGGAGGGCTTAACATATTTGTGTTGGAAGACCTGTGCTCATCGTGGATCTGAAAGATGTTCTTGATGATGATGATGATTATACCACTGCAGAGATCCTTACACGGTCAATTTTAGCGACACGTCCGCCTGGCCATAAGTTGGTAGATTAACTGTGTCACTGGACGAAATACCTGTACACCAACAAATGCCTTTAGCTCCAACCTGCTTGCTTTTGTAAACAGCCCAACTACAGTGATCCCAAAATTACAGTTCCTACGGTTCTCAACTTCTGTTTTGGATACACCGGACTGTAGGGGTTAATGTTAATAGCTGGTGATTGTCTTTTAAATAATGAAGAAAAATATCTCTTTCAACCTCTGGTGAGTTATAATTAGGTTATGTAGTGCCTCTAATTCCATATATGTTTAACTGCCGATACCTGACCGTGGCATCACAGCACCTGTCCACTCACTGTGAACAGAGTAAACCAATATTCAAAGGCTAGTGAAGAACTTCTTCTTCTTCTTTAAGTACCATGCCTAGTGACGTAGGAGATCATGTCTCTCCACAGCTTCCTGTCTCCAGTACAATTTATAAATTCTATTGTTGACCTCATTCAATGCCACAATCTCAAGCCGTCCAGTATTTGCTCTCTTTGTCTTCCCCTATCTCTTTTTCCTTCAGCCTTACCTGTTGTTACGAACAGACCTGGAATATGAATTATCATGACGTCAGATATTTCTTAGTTACAGTAAAGAAATATTTATTATCACTTATTAACAACCATTAGATGTTCAAAGTATGTGAAGTCTGGTGCTTGTTAAATGTTGAATACCCAAAGACGCAGCAATAGTGAACGCAGTCAGCGACTCATAGCTTGACTGCTTGCGTCAGGACCAGCGAACCAGAGCTGGTCAAGACCGCACTCCACCTCCACGTGGTGGTCCTGGAAACAGTCTGCAGCAGTCTGGCTGAGCGAGTGCGGATCGAAATGGGAAGGCAAACCCGGTCCCTAAAAAATGCCGTGCAGAAGTCGGATGTGTCGACCGAAAAGTGCAGATATCACAGCTTAGGCGCAAACAGACACAACGCAACCACCGTCCTTTTCAGGGCGAACGAGGAAGAAGAAGAAGAAGAATACAGTCAAAAAATGATAATGATACAAATAGCAATACAAAGGAACAAAACGAGCTAACAAAAATTCTTCACAGGCGATAAATTGATGCTTTATTCCTAATCATCGGTGGGTTGAGCTATATTTTTTTACATGCTTTTCTTTAACTTGCAACGTATGTCACTCTCTTGTCACCTTCAAATCTTGCAATCGATTTTTCAATCACTTCCAGATGAGCAATAGCTCTGAAACTTGGCATAGTTGTGTATTCCCCATGACAATACAATAATCAGTCGTAAAAATAATAAAATTAATAAAATTAAAAATAATATTAATTTTTTTGTTTGTTTGTATTTTATCAGCAGTGCAATGAGCGTTAACTGCAAATAATCTAGGTGTATTCATTCCAACAAGATTGTCTCTCTTGAGAGACATATTGAAACTTCTCTCTCCCCCCCCCCCCTTTCCACACACACACTATCGCACGCGCGTGTACAAACATACACACACCTGACAACTACATTTTAAAAAAAAATTAATTTACAACTCTTATCAAAATTAAAATATAAAAAAATACATATATTAACTTTCCGTGTAATAAACTGAATAATGAAATCCGCCTCCTGTGCTCTGGACTCGTTTATTGCAAACTGATAATGTCATTAGCGGATCGATTACATTTGACTGAAATTACCGGCTTTTAATGCACTAAAAAGCTCAAATAATTTTTCAAGGAGTTTATAGCTTGCAGTCAAAAAATGTAACATCAAATTGACAAAAAGCCTGGGGCGTTTAAGCGCTTATCATATATTTTTTCCTTAAGTGTGTAATGAAGTATAAAGCAGAAGTTAATTTCATGTAGAATCAGCGCCCCAGGCTTTTTTGTCAATTTGATGTTACATTTTTTGACTGCAAGCTATAAACTCTTTGAAAAATTATTTGTGGCTTTTTAATGCATTAAAAGCCTGTGTTTAAAATATTTTTTAAAATATGTTTTAAAATATTTTTTTAAACGATGAGCTCGCTGTCTCTCACTCTTGTCTGTCTGTCTGAGACATTCGACTTTTTTTTCTTTTCAGTTCTATTTTTACTGGACTGTTTTATATTTTCGTTAAATAAGATTTCCCTTGACGTTTCCCCATGTGTCATTTTGATCCATTTTTTATTTTAAACCTTGTTGCCCATATCACTCCCTCCTACACAGGTCATTCACACAGCTTATTGGAGATCTCAATGAACTTCGCAACAAAGACTACGGCGACGAAGCGAGAGGAGCTGAGAGGTGAGCACATTAGTGTCGTTTACTGTCTCCTCGATGTTTTTCATTATCGTCCCTCGCTGGGTAAGGAAATCTCGTCTGGCAATCATCGTGAAATAATTTTGTTTAGGAGTTTGCTTTTTAGTACTTTAAAGATGCTCATTTTAGTTTAGATTTTCTTTCTGCTTTGGCCAGCGAACTACGTCAGCTGGGGTGGTGGGTAGGGATGAAATGCAGTTTAATGTTCTTGTGTGAGGTGTTCAGCATTAGCCCTCCTCTGTCCATGTTTCTTCATGATTTCCTTAATCCAACTTTATAACTTCCTTTAGTTTTTTTTTTTTTTTTACAGATACATAGTTCTGGAATGCAACATTTAAAAAAAAAATTGAACATTAAAACAAGTCGCCTCCAAATTAGATTCACTCAGCCGTTGAATGTAGTTATAATCTAATGTCTTTTCTGTAGTTGGAGGTCGTCTCTTCAACTTTCTGATTAAACTTCTTCTTGACGCAGCCTTGCTCTGGTTGTTCATTTTCACTGTTAACCATTTGTTATAATTTTTTGTAATTTTTTTTTCATATGCGATACATCTTTGTCTTTCTTTCATGCTGCAGTTTTTTAATCGTTAAGAAAAATGAAGTTAGAGTCGGTTTACTTAATTCTTCGTCTGACGTACTTTGAAATATTAATGCATTCGTCCTTTTTTACACCTATTTTTAGAACTTCTGCTGTCTAGCGATAGTAAGTTTTGCAGCTGTTGAGGTTGTCAGAGGTGTAGTGCCTCAGGTAGTGTTTGGGCATTTGTTTTTTCTTCAGGATGTTGTTAATGCCGTTTACTAATCTTCCTAATAGAAGTCCTCTTGTTAGTAAATCAAATCTTCAGCTCTAGCATGCTTGAGATGCTACCTGGTCGGGCATTCATTTATCTTAATGAAATAGAGACTTTTCAGTTTTCAGTAAGTCAGATCTTCGTTCAACCTTAATGATAGTACCTAGTCGGGCATTGTCTGTGAGGCTAATTACATCCTCACTGACTCTTGAAATCATCCACACCCTTCCAGGAATTCCACCAGTGTTAAAACAAGTCAAGAACTCAGCATTGTACATTAAGCTTTGAAGAGTCATTTGAGCCCCAGACGGAACTCTGGCTTTTACCTGGTTGGCTGCAAGTAAGAGGATCTCACTATGGACCCTTGATAGGCAGGAGAGCTGAAAGTATCTCTGTGTAGGATTTGACAATTCCTTGGGAGAGACCAGAACTAGAGCACAGAATTTTAGCTCTGCGTATTTGGAGAATACACAGCATGCCACGTGCTTCTTCCTCCTAGCTGGAACTCATTTCTTCAATTCAACACGTTTCGGAATAGCAGAAAAGCCACAGGAAAAGCCTATATCTATAGTGTAGACAGTACCAAGGAATTTTCAACTTGGTATTTGCTGCACAAAAGCGAGAAGTTCAGCAACCCTAGTAAAATAATAACAACAATAATAATCTTTTTAATCAAATTCTTAATCTTCTTTTTTCTGTAAGTCAGATCGTCAGCTGTTGACGGTTATAATGGTAGCTAGTCAATTGATCTTTATTCTATTAATTAAATATATTTTGTCACATTTCTGTAACTCAGATCTTCAGCTGATGCAGGCTTCAGATGGTAGCTAGTCTGGCATTCATTACTCCTAATTAAGTACGCAATTTCCAGGTGTCGTTTGCAAGTTTCACTTACTTACTTTAGTTGTCAACATTACGTTGTACACACACTCACATAAAGAGTCCACTACTTTCTGCTGTCTCCTGCTGACGTGATTGT
>JAMPIV010020305.1:167500-265000 GCA_024509875.1 Oreohelix idahoensis
CCAACAACAACAACAACAACAACAACAAAAGAAAGAAAGTAAAAGGAAAACAAAGAGCAAACTGTTTGATGATTTCATACTATGAAATTTTCTGTCTTATGCTTTGTCTTTTTTTCATTCATAGTTTTTCAGGTTCAGTCTGAGAAATGCAGCAACACAGCCTCATGGTTTTAAGCTTTTACAAATGTTCTGTTGACATTTTCAGGCTTTAATATTACTGTATGTAATGATGTGTAAATATTTAAATACTAGTGTAATAGCCCGTCATAAGACGGGAATCAAATTCAAAAGCACCAATACCTAACGGCAATTTTACTTATTCAAAAGTATTTTTTTTTAAAAACCACTGTGCATCACCACAGTACATGAACTACGTAGCAGCAGAATATATCCACCAATACTGTCGGTTCTAAGGGAGCAACAGATTGGCAGAGTGGCCTGCACCAAACCGTTTGAGGAAGAAACTACTTAGTGATGACAAAAACCTGATACTGTCCGTCAACTTTGTGGAAGAAATAGATGTGGCTATACGAGGGAGACAACGACGTCGAAGAAGAAATTTTATGTTCATAATTACTGTTTTCTGAACCTTTCGGAACGCCATCATCAATATTTCCCTTTACGCTGATTTGATCTGATGACAGAAATCTAACATCGTTTAGTAGTCATGCTCCTGTAATATTTGAACCATCTGAATTTTGTAAGCGTGTTTATGAAGTTTCACTTTTAGAATTTTAAGCACTGTTGTTTTGGGAATATTCATTTCATTTGATGCGCGTCGCAGAGATATTTTTGGGACTTCTGAATACTGTCTTCACCTGTATATTTCCCCTGGTGTTTTTTCTTGTATGCTTGTTGTGAGAGCTCTTTTCGCCCAATCTGACGTTGCGTCACGTGGTGTGGTTGGCAGTTTCATCCTCCCAGTTTGGTAGATTTATGTCCAGTGCCTTCATATCTCTCTTACACACATCTTTAAACCTCAGCTGCAGTCGCCCGGCTGTTCTTTTGCCATCTGCCAGGTGTCCCTGGAAAATATCTTTGGAGATGCGGTCATCTTCCGTGCGGGAGACAAGGCTAATGCAGCGTAGCTTACGCTAAAATTATATATACTGAAGAACATTAAAAACGCACCACCTGTATAATCCCGGAACAGAGTGTGAAATGTAAATATAAGTGTTTACAAGTTTACATATTTGGAATCTTTATTAATTTTCCTATGAATCCATGCTGGTCATTAATTTGTACATTTGATTGTTATGAAATTCATTGCATTCTGTGCAGGCAAGGGAGAAAACCAAAAATGCAATCAATAAAAAAATTTATTCACACTATCCTCAGTATCTGGTATGTCCACCGTGTGCTTGCAAACAAGCTTGGCAGCGGCTCCGCATGGAACGCACAAGTCTGTGAAGGAAATTCCGGGAAATCAAGTCCCATTCACGTGTAAGAGCAGCTTCGAGCTGTTGCAGATTAGCTGGAGAACCTTGCCTGTAGACTCTGCGTCCAAGCTCGTCCCACAGATGTTCTATAGGGGACATGTCTGGTGATAGGGCAGGCCAATCAATCGTCACAATGTTCTGCTGCTGTAGATATTGCTGCGTAATGCATGCGGTGTGCGCACGTGCGTTATCCTGCTGGAGAAGCTGCAAGTCTGGATAATTTGTGAACGCATGAGCAACCAATGCATCCAGAACCTCATCTCGATATGTCACAGCATTAACATTTCCACGGAAGACGTGAAGAGGCAAGCGATGGTGAAAACTGAATCCTCCCCAAATGTGAATACTGCACCTACAAATTGGTTGTGCTGACGAACACAGCAATCTGCAAAGCGCTCTCCACACCGTCGCCAAATCCGCATACGTCCATCAGCAAAGGATATGTTGAATCTGCTCTCGTCTGTGAATAGGACAGCCTTCTACTGCAGTCTAGTCCATCTGACACGTTGCTCTGCCCATTGCAGGCGCTGCTGACGATGTCTGTGAGTCAAGTTTGGCCCAACATAAGGTCATCTTGCAGTAAGGCCTGTATCTCTGAGTCGTCGTATGACTGTCATTCGAGAGACTTGCCCACGTCTACCCACTATTGCTCTTGCTGTTTGACTTGCCGGGAGAGAACGATTCCTTAGGTGACTCAGCACAATATGACGATCTTGCGCAGGGGTAGTAACTCGGGGTTGGCCACTCCGAAGTCTATCCCGGGCACTGCCAGTGGTTCCGTAACGTTCATTGAGACGTACAATAGTGCTGTGGTGGCAATTCATCCTTCTGGCAATGGCCCGCGAGCTCATTCCGGTCTCCACCATACCAATGGCTCGTTGGCGGTCGTTTTCAGATAGTCGTGTCATTTCAAGCACATGTACTGGGTGTTTTGTCTCAACGGCCTTTTTATACCAAGTAAACTGCCACAACGCGTTCACATTTTCAGGGTCATAGCTGTTGGGAATCGTGTTGCACGTGTAACTTTCATTGTTTTCATGTAGTCTGTACACAAACCCGTGGGTTGAATCATGCACTTTCCATTCCAGCAGCCATTCGCTCTCTATCTCATGACAAACACGGAGAAAATCCATTCCCACACTTTTTTTTTCAGCTTCTCGGCATCAGTATATATAATAGTGGTGCGTTTTTAATGTGCTTCAGTATATAATTCATCATCGTTGTACATTGCGGTCCCTACGGATCATGGAGCCACAACTGAAGATGCTTGCCTTGATGGAAGCCTCTACCAAGCATTCACATGCTCTAGCAGCGGTGGTTTATGTGACAATTCTTTATATGATGAGGCTGCCAGTTCAAACCATAACATACATCATATGAATCGCCTCCTATATATATATATATTTTTTTTTTATAAAAGAACATTGTCTAACTAAGAGTTGGTGGGAAAAGAATAATAATTTTTGAACCTGAGTTTTCGTCATCGTGAAATAACAAGAAGCAAATTGACATAATATTTTACAAGAAAATGCTTTTGCGTGACCTTGAAGTTTCAAATCACTGTTTAAAATTTCAGATGACATTTACGACATAGGTTACCGCTGTTTACACGTATCGCCAAGAAGGAGGGTGGTGGAGGGGAGTTTTGCTGTCAGCAAAATAATCGTTGACAGTCTCTCTTGCACAACTGGTTGTTTATCAATATTCTTTGTCTATTTTATTACACTATTGTGGGCATCAAATTTCTTTGATTGTTTTGTTATGAACTTTTAATTACGAGTTTGTTTCTTAGTTTAATTCGTTATTGTTACGCACAAATAATTACTTTTTCCAAAGTCTTTGTATGATCATTTTTCGTATGTATGATCATTTTTTGACTGAAGTGTGTATTAGGTTTTTTACAGTCAAAGGGACATCACCCGAGTTATCGAGACTACAATTTTTTAGGAGTTTGCCTTCTCTTGTATAGAGACACGTTCGGTCTATAATTTCTTGAACGAAGCGTGACCATATCTCCTTATTTGGTAGTATCAGTCAACTGTTGTAGATGTCTGAAACTTTCTTAACGCTTCTGTTCATGACCATAAAAGGCGCGACTGTATAAGACTTTTATCTCGAATGTTCTTAGAATCGTCTTATTGTGAACGGCGACTCAGAGATTGTCGTTCTGCGCATGTCTCGACTTGGAGTTCGTTTGTTGTTCCGCCCAGCTCGGGGCGGTTTAGAAATGGTCTGAGTAGCGAGCGGACGCAACCTGCGTCTTGTGATTTTCTGAGGGAAATAGATTGTCTTTGTGAGTTAGTTAGCTAACTAGACTATTTCCCAGTATTATTCAAGCCTGCCTGGAGGCATATGTTCATGGTTGATTTTCCGAAATAAGGTAATTCCTCTTGTATCGAACTTTATGCTATCATCTAGAGGTTCGTCATTTTGTCGCCTTTTTGCTCGCCTGTGTGATTCAAAATGGAGAGGTACTTTGACTAGGATTAAGTCACCGGTATCTTTATACCTGAACTAGTTATATATATATGGGTCGCTCTAGACCAACAAGACTATTGTCTGTGTTCCAGGATTCGTTATATCAGAGATCATGTCCAAGTCAGATGGTTAGACTTAGAAACGTTATAAAGGTCGGTATGACCTATATGCCCAGTATGCTATTCACGTGCAGACAGTAAACGGACTTATTGTATACATCTGATCTGCTAGCATCAGAAAGGGAGCATTTATTATTGTCTATGAACATTAAAGATCTGCAGCTGACACTGTTGCAGAAGTTATATATATTATGCATACAGCTTCACGAACCAGAACTTTATGATATCTGTTTACTATACAACTATTGAGTATTGAATCCTACATGACTATCAGTTAATATGATTTTGAATGCTGCATTCGTTATACTATGCTGATGATAACATAAGTATCATGACTGTTTTGTGGCGTGCAATAAATGGTATAAAACTAAAGCGAAGTTACCATTTCTATGACTCTACACGTCATGTTGCCTGTGGTGTACCCTGTGAACTGTTCTACTGCAACACACACAGCAACATTCTAAACCAGATAAGACACCCACATCTTGCACTGTAATACCTGGTGTCGATAGAGGTGGTAATTTGACGGCATCCTAAATCCACCCTTAGCAATTATCTTTCTGTGTTTGAATTTTTTTGTTTTTGTTTTGGGTGATTTAATTGTTTAAACCAAGTTGTTCGTGTGTGAGTATGTGTGCGTGTTTTGCGTGAGTGCGCGGGCGCGCTAATCCATTACACTGTTTATTAGGTTATTATGAAGTTATTTTTTTCATATACTTATTTAATTAAATACATTACTTACTTGTTAATCTTCGTGTAGCAGCTTCTTGTGAATTTAATTTATTTGGTCAGTTATTATTGCTGCTTACAGAAGCGAGACTTTCTTACGTGGCATATCTTTGTCTTCGTACACTCTCAGACTTTCACTTGAATGTTTTCAAAGAAAGCAGTAGTCAGTGTGAGACTATTTGAATCTCCGTAGAGCTTTTCCACGAATGGTAATGGTGTCGGCCATATGCGCCTTCTCTGTTCCGCAAATGTTGGGCAACTTTGGAAGCACATGTTCAGCAGTCATTTTATCAGTGCCATAGTTACACTGATCTGCCTTACGTGGCAAATAAGAACAAGACGGAATTTTATCTTCCTTTGACATCTGCATCGAGCGCTGAGAATTATTGTGTATTTGGGACCAGGCTTTTTGAGGTGGTGTTGGTTTGAAAACTGTTTAGATTTAATGCTTACAAAGTATTAGGAACAGCAACATCACTAGCTATATTAGAAACACAAATACGTTTGTGATTTATGTCTTGCAAAATGAAACAGGGCTTTCTGTGACTCGTGTTGTGTCCACTTATAAGTTTCATATTAATTCATACAAACACTTGTCCACATTATTCAGGTTTATCAAGTTCGTAGTGTAATTTTTATGTGTTATATTTTTCTTTCATAAATTCGTTCTCGACAGAATGTTACGGTACGTATAGCATTGCATGGAATAGATGTGTACTCTTATATTCTAACACGTAAATATGCCATAATTTCTTCCTAGTTGGTTTGTTGGTCTTTTACACATTTATTTGGTTTGGTTTGGTTTTAAGGACTATCTTCATTGCACATGGACAACTCCATTAGTGCTCCGATCTCTTCCCTTAGACCACACAAGGAGGATCTCAGCACAATGCACGAACTCCGCAGCACCGGCGAGAATCCCAATATATGTATATAGGAATCACAGTCTATTAATGTTTTTGTGCTGGGTGGGTTTCTAATTCTTTTAAATTTTGCCAGGGCAGCGGCCTTATGGCCTACTCTTTACTATTTCCAATAGCGTGCGATTTTTAACGTGCGCAACTTGCACACGGGACCTCCTATTTTTTCGCCCTTGTCTGAGAAGGCTAGGCATTCGATCTCACTACCCAGGAGACCTGGGGGAGTATGACATGATAAAGACCACTTGTTCTGAAAAAAACAAATTCCATAAATTATATTCCCACTACTTGGATTCGAACCTGGTACCTCTAAAATTCGAGACGGGCGCCATACCTCTTAGCCACGTCGACCTCCACACATTTATTTATTACTAACAAGTGAAATGAGGGGAAAAAAAATGAAAGAAACGACTTACGGTGTTCTATCTGCTGCATGTCCTAACGACATCACTAATTCTCTTGTGGCCAGTTCATTCCTGTCACACAGATACGTCATTAGATATTTGTAGTTAAACTTACTACGACTTGGCAATCAATGGTCAACGAATCTAGTAAAATTGAAAAACATGGTCGATAATGTATCGTTATTCCCAAGTGGCGACAGAATACAGATTATTTCCTGTTTTAATTACGAGGGGCGTTCAGAAAGTAATGCACCACATCGTTTTTCTCAGCTAATAATGAAGATAGAAGCATGAAATTTTGCACACTTCAAATATGGCATGTGTCAATTGTGTGCACCAAATTGCACTGCAACCGGCCAAATAATACGGCTGCCCTAAACCGTTGAAATGGAGCGTGTTAGCAACTTGCGTTATAAACACCGAATTGTGATAGAATTTCTCATTGCAGAGAAGGAAACTGTTGTGAATATTCACAAGCGTCTATGTGATGTGTATGGAAGTTTTGCAGTCGACAGGAGTACAGTCAGTCGCTGGGTTCAGAGAATCAAAGAATCAGGAAGTGGAGATATGGAGCTGCTTGATCGGCCGCGCTGTGGACGTCCTGCCACAGCCACCAACGCAGAAATGTTGAAATGCGCTGAGGGCATTATTCTTACTGATAGGCGGAATCACTACTCAACAATTGGCCTTACAGCTGTCAGTCAGCATTGGTAGTGCAAATGCAGTTATAAAAACTCTCGGATTTTCTAAGGTTTGCGCAAGATGGGTTCCTCGAAGTCACACAAATGACCACCGATTGCAAAGGAAAGCAATTTCTTCTGAATTGTTGGAGCGTTTCAATGCTGATGGAGAGAACTTTTTGGCTAAGATCGTTACAGGTGACGAAACCTGGGCACATCATTTTAAACCTGAGACAAAAAGACAGTCAATGAAGTGGCATCATCCGCAATCACCAAGAAGAAAGAAATTCAAGACAATTCCTTCAGCTGGAAAGGTCATGATCACTGTCTTTTGGGACATTGAAGGTGTGATTCTTGTGGACTTTATGCCAAGAGGAGAGACAATCAATTTGCAAGCTTACATTAAGACATTGAAAAAACTCAATCAACGTTTTTGCAGAGTTCGGCCGCACAAGAATCCAGCAGACCTGCTTCTCCTTCACGACAATGCGCGCCCTCACACAAGTCTGGCAACATGGGAAGCAATCACCAAATTGGGTTGGACTGTACTACTCCATCCAACCTATAGTCCCGATTTGGCACCCTCTGATTTTCATCTATTTGGTCAACTTAAAGATTTACTCCGTGGGACAAGGTTTGAAGATGATGAAGGAGTGATTCATGCAGCGAAGAAATGGCTACATGATCAAGACAAAATCTGGTACGGGCTAGGAATACATGCACTTGTTTCGCGCTGGCATAAAGCCGTACAAGTTGATGGGGATTATGTTGAATAATACCGATGTTTACATGACATATCCATGTACAATATATTGTGTATAAATTTCATGCTTTTTGAATAAACAGCTCCTGAGAAAAACGATGTGGTGCATTACTTTCTGAACGCCCCTCGTATATTGTGGTTGTGGTTTGAAAGAAAGTGCGTTTTGTCACACACCTCTAATCATGTGTGGGTTGTTGTTAATGACCGTATTGGGAAAGCTGCTGACACGGTTGGCATTCCATCTGAGGGATTCAAATGCGGATATTGATATCTCTACAGAGATGTCGCCCAAATTTCTTGATCAAGTCTGGGACAGCTAAGAAATACCAGCAGACTGTAAGAACATATATCAATCAAACACACTGAGATTTGCAAGAGTGCACAAATTACAGATGAATAATTTGATTATAAGTTCCAGTGAAATATTAAACAGGATAATCCTTGAGGGATTAAAAGAGAACAAAGACAAACAATTGAAAGAAAAACAAGCTGTTTTCGACAAAACAGAACACGTCACAACACCAGATAGCCACGTTGCACATAACAGTTGAACAAAGATGTTTAGAGTTGAGCTCCCCTATTTACGTACATTGGATTTGTGGACCATGAAAAGACAAATGCCACAACTGACGAGATATTGTCCCCCTGAAAATCAGTAGCACATTAAAGAAAACATTAAAGAACAAAGATAGTTTAAGAGTTGAGTCTCTTGTCCAACCATTTTCCTACTGGTTTACGTACATTGGATTTGTGGACCATGAAAAGACAAATGCCTTTTTGACAGAGAATGACTTTGGAAACTGACGAGAGATTATTGTCCCCCTGAATCTCTATAAGTCGTATAAGATGTGAACTCTTACCTAAATCTTGACAGCAGTATGGAAAAACTCTGAGGAACACACAGTGATATTAAAACTAAAGTACGAAAAACAAGAAGAGCTATCACTGGATATAGGAATATATGGGAATCAAAAGAAAACAATATAACACAAAAATAAAAGCTCAAATGTCATGTCAGTCCTATTATATGGCTGTGAAACAATGAAAGCAACACACAACGAGAACAAAGAAGTTAGACTTTCACACATGGGTACTTGCCTAGAACACAAGGATTAACATGGTACAACAAGATTACTGATGGTAAACTGATGGCAAGAACTACTCACGTGATAGGGTAGCTAGAGGTGAGATAAAATTGCTAATGTTGGATAGGACACTCATTGAGGAAACCTATAAATAGAATTACAAGACAGTACTTGTTCAGGAATTCACAGAGTAAGAGAGATAGGAGGAGACGAACAACACACGGGGAAGAAACCTGCAGACAGACGTGAACGGGATAAAGAGGACATGGGGAGACCTTGAACGGATGGCACAGGACTGGAAGGCTTGACATAATGTGTAGGCCTATGCCCCCCGGGGAGCTGTAGGGCAATGATTTAATGAATATTACCATATATATGCACATATATATACGGACATCAGACTAATAAACATACATAATGGTGTCATTTATAATTCCGCTTGTTTCCATGACAATGATTTGCGCTGACCGCGTGTTTCACAGTGATCGATTGTTGTTATACATCAACGTTTTACGCAGTTGCATTATTTCATTAAATGTCTCTTTAATTGACCATTCTGTCAGACACACTCACATTCTGCCATGGACCTTTCATTCATCTTTCAATCTCTCTCTCTCTCTCTCTCTCTCTCTCTCTCTCATGCTTAATTCTTCTAAAGATCAGAACAATTTTTACAAGTGGGAAATGAAATAGATGTACATGTGGTTACGGTGAAGGGTAGATAGCAACAAACAAAATATTGATGCTGTCACTTAAACTATGGATACCACTGCACCCTCAAACGTGTCCTTCAAGGCGACAGCTGACAGTATGTTTAGCAGAGGGCTGGTAATCTTATCATTTAAAACAAATTGCCACAAAAATCACCGCAGCATGAGCATGTGACTTCTTGGTGCAACAGTACAGCAAGGGGACCAGCTACAGTGGTAGTCACATAATCCGTTAGGAGCACAAAAGAAATGGTGAATTGTGCGTGTATTAATCAGACAACTAAATAGAACCAGACAAGTGCCAGTAGAACGCGAGATGAAAAGAAAAAAAAAAGACGCTGTTATTAATAGAATACACATTAAGGAAACCTGTTGATATCATTACAAGGCAGTGCTGGTTCTAAAATCCCCAGGGTAAAAGGAGAAAAGGTAGAATGAAAAACACACGGAGCAGAGAACTGAGGATAAAGTTGACAGGAATGAAGAAAGCCTGGAATGAGCTGGAACTGATAGCACAAGACAATAAGACCTGACTCCAGCGTTTTAAAAGCGTATGCTACTTGGCAGTGGCGTCACTCGGGGGGTGCGAACCGCACCGGGTGCCACCATCAGAGTGGGTGACACCAAAATGACTGTCTATAAAATTTGTGTGCAGTGTTTCAGCAGAAATTTATTATTGTTTTATAAAAATATCCCTGTAGTTAGTTATAACCACAAAAATTTTTTTCGTAAGCCTAGCTTAAAGTTTAACGTTAAAATGAACATAATTTTGATGCAGTTCTTAAACGTTTTTACTTCGAATTCTATTGTTTTCTTACCGAATTTTCACTGTAACCACATGCAACTATGTAAATGTAAATACATTTAGGCTGTGCGTATGATATTGTAATTTAAAGGTGAAATTTTAATTTTGCTAGTTGTTTATGACACTACTATTGCCATTACATTCAGTGATATACGGGAATTACGATTTACGATTAACATTAGTACAAAAAACATTACTAAGGATTCTGTATGGTCTGGTGCGGGAGGAGGTCCATGCGGGTGACACCATGAGTTACCGCACTGGGTGACACCAACCCTAGTGACGCCACTGCTACTTGGGGAGTTGAATAGGAATGAAAAGTGGGACACCTTCTAAATAAGTACATTTTTGTCATTTGGCTCATTCTGCATGTGAAGTTACACCTCCCGTCTTATTTTGTCTATAAGACTATGCATATATAGCAGACGATCTGGGATTTCTTCCTGAGTGAAAGACAGAACAAAATCTGTAATAGTTGGGCATGCGCTATGCAAGGTGATTGAAAAAGTCATTTTCTATCTTTAGATTCTAATTTCTTCTCGCATACCCAACTAACTTATATAAAACAAACGACAAAATAAATATGATAACCTGCCATTTTAGTACAAAATATTCTATGTCAAAATAGCAGTCAAGCTCAGCATGATATCTGGTCTTTTCAACAAATAAGTTCTCTATGGTTATTCGCATAAAGACTTTTGACTGGATCATCGCATATCTGGATCTAATCGACAGTAATCCAGGCATGTACCGCATCGTCACGATTGGGTTATCTCGCGTACAACCCACATTCCTTCATTTTTAATGCGTTCCAATCGTTCACATTGTGATATAGACAGCGCGCGTACTCTCAGACCAAACTCGATGACTGACATGACTAGCTGATGATAAAGGAAAAACAATAGTCCGTGTTCCAGGTCCGCTGCGGCCATTGTGTTTAGAGCTGCCAGACCTCTGCTGCACTTCTGTATGGTTAGATCAACATGGTTCATGTAGATAACCTGCGATCAAATGTACAACTATGTTACACAAAAAATCTTCAAATGACATGTGGTGCCGTTGACACGATTTTATTTCCAAAGTAATGGACGAAACAACTTCTGTCGTTGCCATCATTCCCCACCTCTACAACATCTAGGATTATCCCGACTTTTCTTCCTAAAACTGGCCACTTTTGACGGGTCCAACAATGCGTTACGGTCTTGCCTTGTGTTCCTAAAGGCCAGGTTGGATTTTCTGCCATTGATTTAATTTGCAGCACTGTTTAAAAATGCATCCGTCAAAGAAAAAAGAATATTGGACATATTGATTTTTCTTGTCAGATTTGTTTTCATTTATTTTCGCATATTTGTTTCTGGCATTTTGATATTTGCTTAAAGCTTTGATTCTCATTTGAAAATTAATTAAAAAACATAGTTACTGCATCTTTGTGGATCCGATTAACCAACCTCTAGGTTAAAATTCAAGCTCGTTAACTTTTGCATCAGTAAAGTATATATATATATATATATATATATATATATATATATATATATATATATATATATATATATATATATATATATATATATATATATATATATATATATATATATATATATATATATATATATATATATATATATATATATATATATGTATTAGAATGTTCGCGAATTCTATTTAGGTATTTAAGTACTGGCCCCCTGTAGTTCCTGTGTGTCTCTGAGTAGAGGAACAAAGAATAGGACTACCGTACCATTGGACATGCAGCAAGTGGTGACTAAAGTGAGGTTGTCCATGAGGCTAGCAATATCATCGTGTAAATGTAAACAAACGTATGGTAAGTCGTCATGGCTGTCGTGTGGTGCGTACTGGGGCAACTACGACAGTAGTTTTTGCCACGAATAGCCTATGATGTATTAGGTAGAAGGTCTCTAGAAATTGGTTCGTTAAGAAAGAATAAAGACCTATTCGAGATAGGGACAAGAAGACGGGAATGCGAATGCTTTCCACTGGACAGTGTTTTCTAATTAGTTAGGGAAACAGTTCTGTTTCCCCACGACCTTAGCTTCTGCCCTTAGATCCCGTAACAGAAAAAGCCCCCCACCTCATCTGAGTAGAGAAATGGTCCTATAGGTGAGTATGTAACACCGACAGCACGAGTGATACATTAACAAACTAGATAATGATCAAAACGATCGTTGGGTTTATTAATGAAATATCCACACATATAGGGTTAGTAATGGTTAGAACGTGATGATGGTGAAAGACGATTCACACAAAACACACAGATGAGATAATAAAATTGCAATTAATTAAGTAGTAGTTAATTAAGAATGCACTGGTGCAAAGCGAAATGATGATGATGTGATATGATACGTGTTACCAAAATGGTGAGTAATCTACACAGTCCATGTGTCTCTAAATGCTTCTCACTGATATGATGATTCACGCGTATGCATAAAATGTCCCAAGTTGTTATACGTTATGTCGAGTAGGGTATCTCTAAGTCGAGGACGTTCTGACGAAAACTGTTGTCAGACTGAGAACGGTGACGAGAGATATATATTCCTTCACTGGTTGAGTATATCTCTGTAATGTTGATCAACAGTTAATAGCTGTCATATGAACAAAAGGTCTGTTGTCTAATCTCCCGAGGGTACTGGTTAGGCTGGATATCTTCACGAAATGTTAGTGATATGTAGATTCATAATCTTGCGTATGTAGTCGTGATTCATAAAATATACTTTAGAGTCTGCTTCATAGAATGCGCTTAAGAGTGTGTTGCACTTGGTATAAATATGAGATTCCACTTTTGAGCTCTTTAGCTTGACTTCAGATAATAATGATCTTTCGAGTGATTTGAACTTGTGATAACTATGTATTGAACTTGCAAGCCAGGAGTATATGGGTGACGAAAAATGTTGCGTAAACCTTCTGACTTGTGGGTGAGACAATATTCCTTTTTAATTAAGGAATGAAAGATGTCCTATGGCGAATTCTGCTAGCCAAATGTCTGTTTTTGATAACTTATTTCTGGTTAGACGTCAGACACGTTGCGTGTAGACTCAGACTTCTGATGAACTGAAGACACACAAAAGTTTTTCACATTTAACATCACTGGTTGACTTTCATTCATACTACTGCTCATTATTGATCTCTCTCTGAGTTCGATTCTAATGATGTTAAATATCTTGTGCATGAGAGACTGTGATGATGATGAAGGTGAAGTATGAACTATTAATTACCTCCTATCATCCTATCATCTTCTAGGAAAATCTTCTGATTTTATTAATCAGTTATGCAAAGAATTAATTGAAACTCTATCTTTCGCACCTTTAGCTGTGAGGTTAAAATAAACAAAGAATAAGAAAATGTATTAATAATCTGTATAACCTTCTTTTCCCTTCGCAAAATCCTTTAAGAACATAATTCAGCACAGAACTGAATTATAATCCACTCTGAATAAACACGTATATTAGGCTAGGCGTTATAGGGATTGTTTCTCTGCCTCACAATGTAAAACCTGGACTGCCCTCTCTAGCGAGTTACGCTGTATTATATTTCTGGAAGTCCAATGTGAATTTCTTAGACAGGTAATGTACAGCTCCGCCCATACAACCAATCCTTGAGAGCCTCTCTGGTCACTCATTCACAGGATCGCTCTTGTCCCCTGTCAGTCCAAACGTGGGTGTGGTAATTCGCGACCAACTTTCGTTGCCTGGCTTGTTTGACAAACAGGTAGTGAGATAATTGGCTGGCCAATTCAAAAGTGCTGTCACGTTATTCTCTGGTTGTTTATCGTTCCGTGTGTTGGCGGCACTCTTAGTTACCTCCGCCCATTGTCGCCAGCATGCTAACATGTCCTCTTAGTGGCGCCGCCTATTGTGTTACTGTAGCGTGGCAAATGTTGCGTAAGTATTATATGTGTTGATAAATGTTCTGTGGAGGATGTCGCATTTGCCACACAACGTTGAGGGTGTTGTAATTCATCTGCTCCTCTCAAGGTATGATAATCCTGGCCTTTGCGGAGTAGTGTGCCACCCTCAGACACCAGGGATGATGAGGCGTAGTAACTTGGTGTCTGTAGTCTGGTTTAAGTGTGATGTAGATGTATAATTTATTATAAACGCCACAATGACGAAGTGTGTAGACATAAACAAGCAGGTACATCATAGGTACGATCAAACAGTCATTATTACATATGTAGACAATTCAACTGGCACAGCAGACAGCATCAAAATAATGTGCATCATCTGCCTTTTAGGATATCGTAAAGCCGCTGTACATGTAGTCAGGTAGTAAACTTCCCCCTTTCCATAAGAGCTAGAAGATATCAACTAGGAGATTAAAGATGGTCTCCTCGATTTGACCTCAACAAGACAGGCATGTCTTTTGAGCGCCACATTATCGTCCTCTATTGTCCAGCAAACAGCAAAGGTATCAAACCTAGATCCATCAACAAAGTTCAGGAAGCAAATAGTCCGTAGGACAGGCATCAATCGATGCGTGACAATCTAAGTGGATCGTGAGCTGAGCAAACTAGTCATATCGTAGACTTTAGAATAAGGCAGGCTAAGCAAAAGTCAACATCACAAGATGGCGATAAAGTTACTCAGCCAAAAAAGGGATTTAATTACCTGTTCATAAGGAATTAAATGAATAATCACATATGCCTCCAGGCATTAGGAATAACACAGAGATATATCATCTCAAGATAGGAACAACAATCATGAGGACTCCTTCCTGAATAAACTAAGCGAAGACTAGCACATAGCTACGTCTCGCCTTCACAGCTTCTCAGCACAGACTGACCTGGGCGGAAATCGTTTTTTTAAAACCAATGCCACAAAAAGGGACATGCGCAGAACACGCGAATCGAATACAACTCAGGCCAATTTACGAAACGAAGAATGTTCTACGATGTTCGACTTAAGACCTATTACCTTAAAAGGAAATGAATCTTGAAACATTGCGATTGCCAACTGTTTTCAAAGAACTGACGATCTGAGCGCTCCATATATGGTCGTGACTCAAAATCGTTCACACAGCTATCGGCAACCCTAGCTATCAAGATAAGACAACTTCTTAACGATAGCTATCAAGATTAGACGACTGTAGAAATAAAAGTGACTACAATTTCATGAGTTCCTTCCCATGCATTAAAAAATGAATCTAGTCAGAATGCATGGTCAGAATAAGTTGCTACAAGTTTTTAGCAGCAACATTACCGCCACCTCCCGATAAAAAAAAAAATGTGCAACATTTTTTTTTTTAAATATCCAAGAGTAAAACCAAAAAACGGTTTAACAACGCACGAATTATGCGGGGATAAGTAATTGCACTGCCTAATATGAGGCTAAATTGACACATAAAGTGTCTGGTGAGAATATTTCTCAACAGATAAAAAATCTGATTTAAAAAATATATCGGGGAGGTGCCACCAACACACACTACGCTTGCATGAAAATACAATATAAATATGCAAGTTCATATCATTATAATCAAATAGCAGTGTCATAATCTAATACCGCTTAGAATGGATGTAAACATCTGATATTGAATGTTAAATATTACATTATCTAAATGTTTAATATTACCATTACACAATGAAATTAAATATAAATGAAGATCGAGGACACATCTCCTGTCGTTCCAAAGAAACTGTCTGGAGGAAATCGTTTTACCAACGCCACAAAAAGGGACATGCGCAGAACACGCGAATCGAATACAACTCAGGCCAATTTACGAAACGAAGAATGTTCTACGATGTTCGACTTAAGACCTATTACCTTAAAAGGAAATGAATCTTAAAACATTGCGATTGCCAACTGTTTTCAAAGAACTGACGATCTGAGCGCTCCATATATGGTCGTGACTCAAAATCGTTCACACAGCTATCGGCAACCCTAGCTATCAAGATAAGACAACTTCTTAACGATAGCTATCAAGATTAGACGACTGTAGAAATAAAAGTGACTACAATTTCATGAGTTCCTTCCCATGCATTAAAAAATGAATCTAGTCAGAATGCATGGTCAGAATAAGTTGCTACAAGTTTTTAGCAGCAACATTACCGCCACCTCCCGATTAAAAAAAAAAATGTGCAACATTTTTTTTTTTTTAAATATCCAAGAGTAAAACCAAAAAACGGTTTAACAACGCACGAATTATGCGGGGATAAGTAATTGCACTGCCTAATATGAGGCTAAATTGACACATAAAGTGTCTGGTGAGAATATTTCTCAACAGATAAAAAATCTGATTTAAAAAATATATCGGGGAGGTGCCACCAACACACACTACGCTTGCATGAAAATACAATATAAATATGCAAGTTCATATCATTATAATCAAATAGCAGTGTCATAATCTAATACCGCTTAGAATGGATGTACACATCTGATATTGAATGTTAAATATTACATTATCTAAATGTTTAATATTACCATTACACAATGAAATTAAATATAAATGAAGATCGAGGACACATCTCCTGTCGTTCCAAAGAAACTGTCTGGAGGAAATCGTTTTTTACCAACGCCACAAAAAGGGACATGCGCAGAACACGCGAATCGAATACAACTCAGGCCAATTTACGAAACGAAGAATGTTCTACGAAACCAAAAAACGGTTTAACAACGCACGAATTATGCGGGGATAAGTAATTGCACTGCCTAATATGAGGCTAAATTGACACATAAAGTGTCTGGTGAGAATATTTCTCAACAGATAAAAAATCTGATTTAAAAAATATATCGGGGAGGTGCCACCAACACACACTACGCTTGCATGAAAATACAATATAAATATGCAAGTTCATATCATTATAATCAAATAGCAGTGTCATAATCTAATACCGCTTAGAATGGATGTACACATCTGATATTGAATGTTAAATATTACATTATCTAAATGTTTAATATTACCATTACACAATGAAATTAAATATAAATGAAGATCGAGGACACATCTCCTGTCGTTCCAAAGAAACTGTCTGGAGGAAATCGTTTTACCAACGCCACAAAAAGGGACATGCGCAGAACACGCGAATCGAATACAACTCAGGCCAATTTACGAAACGAAGAATGTTCTACGATGTTCGACTTAAGACCTATTACCTTAAAAGGAAATGAATCTTGAAACATTGCGATTGCCAACTGTTTTCAAAGAACTGACGATCTGAGCGCTCCATATATGGTCGTGACTCAAAATCGTTCACACAGCTATCGGCAACCCTAGCTATCAAGATAAGACAACTTCTTAACGATAGCTATCAAGATTAGACGACTGTAGAAATAAAAGTGACTACAATTTCATGAGTTCCTTCCCATGCATTAAAAAATGAATCTAGTCAGAATGCATGGTCAGAATAAGTTGCTACAAGTTTTTAGCAGCAACATTACCGCCACCTCCCGATTAAAAAAAAATGTGCAACATTTTTTTTTTTTAAAAATATCCAAGAGTAAAACCAAAAAACGGTTTAACAACGCACGAATTATGCGGGGATAAGTAATTGCACTGCCTAATATGAGGCTAAATTGACACATAAAGTGTCTGGTGAGAATATTTCTCAACAGATAAAAAATCTGATTTAAAAAATATATCGGGGAGGTGCCACCAACACACACTACGCTTGCATGAAAATACAATATAAATATGCAAGTTCATATCATTATAATCAAATAGCAGTGTCATAATCTAATACCGCTTAGAATGGATGTACACATCTGATATTGAATGTTAAATATTACATTATCTAAATGTTTAATATTACCATTACACAATGAAATTAAATATAAATGAAGATCGAGGACACATCTCCTGTCGTTCCAAAGAAACTGTCTGGAGGAAATCGTTTTACCAACGCCACAAAAAGGGACATGCGCAGAACACGCGAATCGAATACAACTCAGGCCAATTTACGAAACGAAGAATGTTCTACGATGTTCGACTTAAGACCTATTACCTTAAAAGGAAATGAATCTTGAAACATTGCGATTGCCAACTGTTTTCAAAGAACTGACGATCTGAGCGCTCCATATATGGTCGTGACTCAAAATCGTTCACACAGCTATCGGCAACCCTAGCTATCAAGATAAGACAACTTCTTAACGATAGCTATCAAGATTAGACGACTGTAGAAATAAAAGTGACTACAATTTCATGAGTTCCTTCCCATGCATTAAAAAATGAATCTAGTCAGAATGCATGGTCAGAATAAGTTGCTACAAGTTTTTAGCAGCAACATTTACATGCCGGTTACTTTAAACAGCATGAGACGTTTTCACCTGGCCAAGCTGGGCGTCCAATGTGGTGACCTGGCCGAGCAACAAAGATAACAACAGCTCACAGAAATTGTATAATGGAATGCCCAGATGTCTGATTGGGATGACCAGATGTGTTGTCACCAGATTTATCACGATGCAATGTGGGCTTCAAACGATCATGTCAGGTATGGGGACTCAATCAAAAGACTTTATTTCCGCCGATGAAAGAAAAAAATGCGGTTCTTTAGATACCGAGTAATCACAACGATGAAATATCACATGTGGGATAGCAAATGTGGGATGAAAGAGCAAATGTCGGAGAAAATACAATACGAGAGATGTAGTAACAAATAGAGCAATACGGACTTTGCGCTCGTTTATCACAATGGCCTATACCATCAGCTCTATGTCCTTCCATGCCGTCATTGTCCTCTGCTACAAACGCTCACCAAAAAGCCGTGATCTTCCCCTACACACCTCACTAACCATTCGCCACTTCCACAATAGATGCTTTCAACTGAAAACCAGCTCAAAACACCACATATTGTTAAGTTAAAAACAGCAAGCGAATACAGTGGTTCTAATACTAACCGTGAACAGTTGTAAATACCAAATATGGCTCCCAGTAGAGAAGAAGGCCATTCTTACACGCAAACAAACAATTAAAACCACTTCTTTACAGACATTAAATATATTTCTTTAGTACTTTCATGTTTCTGTTGTCTGTTCTTTAATTTTGAGAAATTTGCGCCATTATTTTTGTCATTACGATGATGTGTTTCACAAATATATTCTTGATACTGTGTCATTACCTCTGTTGCACTGTTAGAAGGAAATGTTCCAGTTGAAATAAAGGGCTTATAACTCATAACTTGGGTATTTGCAGGGCACTTGTAGTCTGTGCAGTATAATACCCTGAGGGATGTCTCCCCAAAACATAATTACGGGGCTTCTTTTTTCATTTTTTAGACCTGGGAGGGCAGCAGAATAGCCTAAGATGAGTTTTATTTGCCTCCGCTGATCGACCATCTTGGCAGAATCTACCCTTTTCAACATAATTGTCTGTTATAATTAGGGTATTAAGAGTACTTGTATTTAAAAAGACATAACACCTTGCTGAAGACCATGTAATAACAGAGTTGAAAGCAAGCGTGCCAGAGGAAGGCAGCGCTGTTAGTGGGAAGATAACGTCAAAAGATGGACAGGAAAGAGTCTATCAGAGTGTACCATCAAGACAAGAGACAGAAGACGTTGGAAATCCATTGCAACCGACTTTGGATGTGACGATCATGATGTATTTATCTTAATGTATTTTATTTCCACCAAAGCGTTATTTACAATTAATTATATTTGGTGTGATCTATTTATATCAGGATCAGTTATTTGTTTGAGATTACAGTAAAGTAATTTTAGCGTGTGCAGTTTCTGTGTGTATGAATATTTTTGTAAATCTTTTCTTGTGTTTCCTAATTAGTATTGTATTGGGTTTTGTTTTTCAAATTTATCTTGCTTCATTTGGTTAATGTTTTTTTTTAAACTATTACTTATTCCATATGAAATATTATCCATTGACTTATTTTTTACACACCTTAATTATTCACGAATTATTCTTTGTTTTTCTTTTCTTAACTATAATTACTGGTGTTAGTATTTCATAAACTTCACTATTAAGATTATTATAATTGTCTCAAGTCCGTGTTTTCTTCAAAGTCGCTATTGTCTTTTCCTATCTTGGCATTTAGATCAACTATGTTGTATGTTTTCTTCCTCGTGTTATGAGGACATCACAGTTTTCCCTGTTTTGAGTTTCGTTCTGTCTATTCCCTTCTTCCTTGTTTTGCAGAGTGTGAACGGTGGTTTGGTTTTGATGGAGAGAAAGAATGTGGAGAAATGGTATGGATGGGTTTGGTTGCAGATTATTTGTCGTTAATGAAGGGAGATAAGATGTGTAAGATTAGGCTTTGTCTTAAGGGAAGTAAATTAGAATTAAGTCCCTTACAGGTTTGAGTGAGTTGAAGAAAAAAGTTTGCACGAGAAAGTCGAGATGCGTAAACACATGTTAGGCGTGAACGAGGAATGTTAGAACGGGGTTTTGACGGAGTCTGGTTAGAGACGCGCTAAGTGTAGGCAGGGGAAAGGTGTTGCTCTCAAGTGTGTAGTTAGATATTGAACGTACAGCGTAAGATTTTATATTGTTGTATAAGATATATTCGGAGCACCAAAGTGTGTGTGTAAGAAAAAGTGTATTTCAAATGAAGAAACAAAACAGGTACGTTTTGACATTTTGATTATTTACTGCGTATGTGGCTCAGCAGACCAGGTCTGAGCAGAGGACAGTAAACAGAGGAAATCTTGGTAAAAGTGACAGCCCTGGCGGTTAAGGCCAGTTTCTCGTATAGAGATATAACAAGAAACATGGGAAAAGAAACATAAACAGAAGAACGACAGGAAGTTCTGTCTGAATAAATATATGACAGGTTCTATAGCTGGGACAAGTAATAGTAAGAAGACAAGCAAATGTATGTGAAAAATGGATACTGAGATTGTTTGAAACTGAAGATTGTATTTTGCAAGACTGCCAACCTTGAAGAGAAAGGTTGGGCATACCATTTTTACTCAGTTATCAACGTATGTTAATAAAGTTCCACCATTGATATTTTCACTGCTGTTTTTGAGTGGTATCGATTGATAAACAGTGGGTATGAAGAAAAAGTAGAGTCAGTCTGAGTGAAGGAAGTTTCTAATATTTACTTTACAACACACTAGCTACTGGGAAAGGGCGGTAGCCCTACACGATGCAAATCCCATCCACGTCGACAGACATTCATGGTGCTCGTGACCAGCCCTACAGTAGGCAGTAGCAAAGACAACAGATGACAGGGTAACTAATGGTGCGAGTAACCAGCCCTACACTAGAATAGCTCAAGAAACTTTTATAACTCAATGATAGTTCAAGAAACTTTTATAAAGAAAGACAGACTCCACTCAGATGTCAGTTTCGGCATCACATATTAGGTACGGTTGCGTCAAATATTTTCGTATCTAGCACTACAACGGTCACAGAGTATTTTGATGCACCTGACCAGCCCTATACAAGATAGAGTTGTAAGAGACTACAGACATAAAGAAGGTCAAGTTCACTAAGAAGAGATTACACAGAAAGAAAGAATCCTGCGAGCGAAAAAACAAATCAAGACAAAACAGAAGTCAAGTAAAGTGAAGCGACATCAAAAAACAACGAAGTCTATCCAAAGCATCACGAAGGTCAAGTTCATTAAGAAGATACAAATCGAAGGAATCCTGCGAGCTGAAGAAACAAAGCAAGACAACACAGAAGTCAAGACATCACGAAGGACAAGTGCACAAGAAGAATATAAAGAACAAAACAGTCTACATCATCCGACAACCGTCAGAATACAGGTACATGCATGAGATAACAATCTGAATGATCAACAGGCCCAACGCGCAAAAATAATAATATACAGCCGTATAAGACAAAAATTGTGTTGATTAATTCTGAAATACTGGAGGAGCAAGTGTGTATCCCAATCAAGGAAAACAGATTATGTAACACATAAACATTTAGAAACAAATTAAGTTAATTATTAGTGTAGTCAGTTAAATTATGAGAATTAGATTGATAATTGTTTTGTAACTCATAAGAATTATAAGTATTGTACACAGATATTGGTTAATAATTCTCTTACAGGTCAACCAAGAGATTTATATTAATTTTTTACAGGTGTTTCTATTAACACTAACACTTACAGGTCAAGACAAGATGCAACAACAACAACAACTTACGGTGGGTTTAGATCCCAATGTGGCTGCTCTTGAGCAGGTAGCTAAGGCTATGACAGCCATTAGAAATGAAAGTAAGTTCCAGAATATCCGGAACAGTATAACACCATATGCAGGGAATCCTACTTTATGTAGAAAATGGTTGCTCGAGATACAAAGATATTGCACTTCGGTCAATATGGACCAAGGTGAGTACAAACAAGTTGCATATCTTTCCTCAGGTGGGTTAGTAGTAGATTTTATAAGACGCAGGTTTGACACTGTCCCAGATGAGACATGGGAAGATTTTAAGAAAGAACTAATAAGAAGGTATGCACAAATTACGGATGCATCTTACGCGTGGACGATGCTGAGGAGCATACAACAACAAGTAGGAGAACCTATTCAAATGTTCAGCGACAGGTTGTTAAACCTAGCGGAAGAAGTTTTCTTGGGGCAACAAATTAACCAGCAAGAGGTGGAAAAACAGTTAGTGGGCATATTCGTCGATGGGTTGAATGGTATACCAATTAAATTACATCTCCTCAGGAAGGACCCACAAAACTTGTCACAGGCCATTGCACTTGCTACAGCCGAAGAGAACCTTAGAAGAAGACTGGACCTCAGGCTTGGTAGAGTGGTTCCATGTGAAGAAACACAGGAAGAACCTATGGAGATAGGACATTGTCAACAAAGAAGGATAGAAAGACGAGGGAGAGGAAGGGAAACGTTTTATAGGTCAAGACAGGTAGACCGCGAACCAATCGTGTGTTATG
The DNA here is from genome assembly GCA_024509875.1 of Oreohelix idahoensis. Classification (NCBI taxonomy): domain Eukaryota; kingdom Metazoa; phylum Mollusca; class Gastropoda; order Stylommatophora; family Oreohelicidae; genus Oreohelix; species Oreohelix idahoensis. The sequence continues at coordinate 190,441 of JAMPIV010020305.1, forward strand.
CTTGCAATAGGCTGGGACATAAAGCCTTTGCGTGTAATTATAGGCCACTAGAGCCGCAGCACTCAGTAAGGAGAGTTGAGACCTTTAACCCGAAACATAGTAGACAACACAATGGACAACAATATTACAACCATTCCGAAAAGAATAGAGACGGGAATGAAATAAATACCAAGAGAGGGAGACCCATCAGAGAGATAGTACAACCACATGACAAGACGGAGAAACGATATATTGATACAATAAGTGGAAGGCAACCACAAGTGAACATGATAGGAAGGGCACATGTTAGGTATAACCAACAACCATACCATAGACAATGGGCCAGAGTACACCATCCTGCAAGTTGGTTTGACAAGAAAGGATGGCTACAAAAGACATGTCAAGAATACAGAAATAGGAAGATGAATTGGGATGGTTCAGTTATAAACAGGAACAAATATGAAAGGAGAAATATATGTACAGATCGCGAAATTGGGAAATGGAAATGTAACCAATATCAATATAAACAGGGACATAATAGAACATGGAATAACAGGGACAGGACACTCCCGACTTTCAACAGCAACTATGGATCAGGACATTGGGACAGCGTGAATAGGAGAAGAACTAGAATAGATTTGAGGAATTTTGTTGGAGACATCAGGAGAGGAGTCAAAGACAAAAAAATACAAATAAATGAAATTGAAAAACAAGAAAGAAAACAACGTATCCCTAAAAGAAGACAAGTAGCAACAGCAATCGAGCTAGCTCATAAACCAGACCCTTGCTCATGTATTGTCGAAATACACGGAAGGAGATATAGAGCATTGGTAGACTCAGGGGCTACTGTAAGCCTTATTAGGTTTGGACTTTATAAACAGATACGAGGCGTAGCTCAATACAGAAAGTCACAAAATACACTTACCTCGGTGTCAGGAGAAAACCTGAAAGTGATGGGAACAGCGATGATACAAATGAGAATTGGCAATATGATCGTGGAACACACGTTCACCATTGTGAAGGGGATGACGAGAAATATCATACTAGGACGTGATTTTCTGCTAAAACATAAGGCTCAAGTACATTTTGATACTCACCAACTGAAGATAAATGGCGAATGCATCAAGTTACAGGACGACGTATACATAGCGTCCATAATCCGAAACAAAACAACAGTCACGCTGCGACCGAATGAAGTCGGTATTGTTCAAGGCAAGTTGAAAAGATCCCCATATTTCAACCAAGGACAAACGGTCTTAACACTTGACTGGGAAGATGGAGATATACTAGATGAACCCGGACTAGAAATGGTAGAAGGAATAGTACAAATTGGAAAAAGACAACAATTTCCAACGATGATTATAAACACCACGGGAAGAACAGTTAGAATACCAAGAGGATTTGTATTAGGAAGGGTACGACTGATGGAAGGTCAGGAAGGAAATATTCGACACCAAGAAAAGCACCAAATACAAGAAACTATGAACAATAACAACGCGCGTCAGAGACAAAATCGGAAACCACAAACAGTGGTGGTACCACAACATAGAGTTAACAACAAGATATACAGAGAGCAGAAGAAAGTGGAAACAAGGAAGCAGGACAAGGTAGGAATCAAGGAAGATGTATGCACACCATTCAGACTCAATGCAGTGCAGAGAGTTAACGGTGTAACAGAAAAGAAGGAAAGGATCAAAATACCTCAACCAAGTATAGAGCAGCTGAGGAAAGAAATAAAAGCCATCCTTGGAAGAACTAAACCAGACATCGTGGTACTAAAGGAGGCGCATAAAATTCTGGAAGAAAAGTTTGATATAGACTTATTACAAAGAAAGGAAGAAATCTACAAGCTTGTCGTAGACGAAATAGAGGAAGATAGACCGATGGATATAAGAGGCTATATAAGGAGCCATAGTATGTATAGTATGAGAGGCAGTGTTCAAGAAAGATGTACACGGATTCCCAATAACACATCACACTACACGGAAGGACATAAACAACATAACAATACACTTGATAGGATAGGAACACGTAGAATTGAAGCAACACAAAAGGATAGTGACTGGAAGGAGTCTAACAGGATAGGAGACAACTGGAGAGTAGGATGGGAAGATGACTATGGAGAAACATCAACAGGTAGTCAGTGTCGCACAAGGGCAGGAAGAACACAAGTCCATGCAGAACCGGGAACAACATCTGATCGGTTAACCCCAAACCCCCAAATCTTACACAGCGAACAAGAGGAGATGGGCACATATAGGCCAGAAATCTTACACAGCGAACAAGAGGAGATGGGCACATATAGGCCAGAGGAAGACAGGATACAATTATGGCAGGATGCAGAGAGTAAACAGTACAATGAGATTCTAGAAGATACGACAGGAATAAGGAAACAATGGAATAATATTGAAACAGAAATAGATGCACCGTACAAACATACGAGAGCTGCAGAACAAAGAAACAGAGCACAGGAGCAGCAGCTATTGAAACAAAAGGAGCAACAGATAGAGACTAAACAACAAAGTGGTGCAAGTCAAACTCAGAATATAGAGGACACATCAGCTAAAGATTCAGATACGCAGGAAGAGATGGAGGAAGAAAATATAAGAGGGATGAAGAGACAGCGGTCGTCATCATCAGACGATTCAGAGGATTACAGAAGGCGTCTAGCAAAGTTGAGACATGTAGAAGAGGTCAGACTAAAGAAGAAGAATAAAGTAAGAAATAGTAGTGTAGTGGAGATGAAGGACATACGGGCAATTGTTCAATATATGGACAGGAAATTTGAAGAATTGGAAAAGGAGAAATATAGTCATAGAGAAGTGCAAGAAGAACAAGATAGAAAGACCAAGGGAACGGGTCAATGGGAAATAGACAGTGTCGACCAAGGAAGGTCGAGGAAAAACAAAGAGGAAGAAGGAAATAAAGATAGAACAAAAATAGAACAGTTAACTGCACTTTGCGCAGATTTAGAGAAGAAGTTGGAAGAGTTAAAAAAGAGACAGGAAATGAATAGAGATGCATCAGAGAAAAAGGAAGATGTCACAGCACCTGGGGCAGGTGATGATATAAAGAAAGCCATAGAGAAGGCGACGCAGAAAGTAGAAGAAGTTCAGAAACATGAAAGTAGTAGAAGTGCAGATCGACGAGAATACCGATCTAAGAGTAGAGATACTGAGGAGGCAAGTAGGGATACGGGTCGAAGAGAATACCGATCCAAGAGCCGAGAGGGTAGTAATAGGAGACATACGAATCGAGGAGAATACCGATTCAGGACTAGAGAGCGAGGAGAATAGGAGAGATAATAGTAGAGAAAGAAGGAGGGATACGGATAGAAGGGATTTCCGATCCAAGAGCCGAGATAGGCTGAGAAATAGAAGTGAGGATAGAAGAGATACGGGTCGACGGGAATACCTATCCAAGAGTCCAGAGGGACTAGATATACAGAGAAATAGAACACATACGGATCGACGTGATTACCGATCTGAACGAACGAACGAACGAACGAACGAACGAACTTTATTTTCAAAGGGTTGAGAATTGGGCACGCAGGCCCGTCTGACATTCTGCCCTTCCTTTCTCCCGTCTTTTATACTGATTTCATTTATTCTCACATACAATTTACCCATCAATTCAAGGAATTCAACGTTGTACAGGTAAAATAATAGCATACTCACATTCACAGTATCTAATTATAAACATGAAATAAAATATGTTGAAAAGTACAAACTAAGTATTACCATGAAACAAAATATGTTGAAAAGCACTAACATCATCATTAAACCTACACTCGATATTATACCATTTGTTCGGAAAAATAATCATATTAGGGGGGCAGATAATCAAAACTCATAAAGTATTCGAAAAGTTTACGATTGTATGAATAGGGACTGAGGTTGTTATGTTTTAGATAATGTGGAAGATAGTTCCAAAGATGAGCAGCAGAGTAAGCTAAGCTTTTCTTGAATAAGTCAAGCCTAGGCTTGGGCACTTGTATTTTGTTAAGGCGTTGACTGCGTCTTTCACTGTATTTGAACATTGGCCACAGATATTTTGGAGCATTCTGTGACAGGATTTTGTGAACAAATTTAGCTTTGTTGAACAGAAAGCGCTTTCTTAGAGGCAGTATTTTGAGATATTTATATAGATCTACACACTGTGTTTGGCAGTTGTCAGAAACTAGACGCACTGCACGCTTTTGTAGTGAATGGAGTCTTTTTTGTGTTGGACATAGAACAACCATCCCAGATTGTGGAGCAATAGTCAAGGTTTGTTTGTATGTGAGATACATAGAACAATTTTCGTGCATCTTCATCTAGGAAATGTTTGATTTTAGCTAACTGGTAAACTTTCTGTGCCGTTTGCTTAGTCAGTGCATGAACATGTGAGTTCCAATTAAGATGCTGGTCAACGACTATTCCTAGAGTTTTTATGTTCATTAAACGTTTTCAATTGGTGAGGTACCAATATAGATCTGAAGTGTTGTTTTCTCAGAATTTTGTAATTTTTGTCTAGTTGATATTAACAGCACTTTTGTTTTAATTATATTAATTAGCATGCGATTTCCGATGCTCCACTTAATCAGATTGTCTGTATCTTTTTTGTAACGATAGTTCGAGTGTGTTGCAACTTGTATCACTCGTGTAGATAGTACAGTCATCAGCAAATAGGTCACAGGATGCGTGTTCGACGTGTAATGGAAGGTCATTAATGTATATGGCAAAAAGTAGAGGCCCAAGAATAGAGCCCTGAGGAACGCCGGTATTTATTATGGTTGGGTATGAGCAAGAGTTATTGTAAGAAACTACATGTTTTCTGTCTGACAGGAATGATTTAATTATCGTCACTAGTTGAAGGTTTACTTTTGATGTTTCTAGTTTTCTAATTAAAATAGCGTGATCTATCATATCAAATGCTTTTTTAAAGTCTACAAAAACTGCCCCACATATGTTATCGTTATTAATATTTAAGTGCCAGTTGTCAATCATCTTAGTTAGAGCTGTGTGACATGAATGTTTAGGTCTAAACCCCGACTGACTATCAATTAGCAAGCCGTTGTTAACTAGGTGTTGTAGTGTTATTTTATGTATGTGTTTTTCTAGTGGTTTGGATAGCGATGATATTAAGGAGATTGGCCTATAGTTACCAAGGTTATTATTGTCGGAAGAGCCAGGTTTTAAGAGAGGATATACCTTAGCGACTTTAAAGTGCCACGGAAAGTAGCTCCGTGCGATACATTGATTGTATATGTATGTAAGCGAATCACTAATAGCTGGAGCCTCTGAGAGCCGGGAAGCTAGAAAGGAGGAAGAGAGAGGAAATACGGATCGAAGGGAGTACGGATCCAAGAGCCGAGTGGCTAGAAAGGGAGATAGAAATAGGAGTAGTAGTATGAGAGATACTAGGAGTACAAGTCGAGGTAGCGACAAATTAAAGAGTACAGGGAGTACGAGAAGGGAAGAAATGGAAGATAGAGGGAAACCGAGGCAAACGGTTGACGAAGTAAGAAGTAAGGAGGTTGAGAGAAACTCGGGAGATATACGAGATGGAGAGGTAGAGAGAAATCAAAGAGTTGAAGTCAGAGAACGCAATTAGAGGGCTCAAGCAGACGCAAGAGATAGATAAACATATAGCATTAGAGGCGCTCAAGAGTAAGGTCCTGAGATAATTGTAACTGTGAATATACAGAAGGCCCTTTCGTGCTACCACTTTAAGACCTCACACATATCTTTTTTTACTAATGAATGTGGCTACGTTAAAATCTAGGGTACTGAATGCAATGTGTTGTATGGACATATACACACACCCACAGATATTAATTAAGTCTAATACTATCAATAAAATTTATAACACAATGAACTAAATTCAGCTGGTTAAATTTAGAATAGAAAATCTTTTTTTAAATTTATTTGTTCTGAACCAAGGTTTTATTTTGGCCAGAACTTATGCAAAGATTTTGAAATTTATGAATGAATGGCATGAATAAATGGCATGTTAAATGAAAGATGTTTACATATGCAATCTTCAAGATTAATTATAGTATTACTGTTCGTAATGTTAATTTTTCTGGGAAAACTATGAATGGATGTGCTGTTGGGGTGGCTTCATCCCTCCCTGTTTATGCCTACACAGCATTGTCCATTAATGATGGAAGGAAATGGGATGCTTCAGTAGTAAATTCTCTTGGGTGCTAGTTTTATGAAGTTGGTGTAAGTTCAGCAGGCCAGCTAGCCTACTTAACTTTGCCAGATTTGTTCTGGTACTGGAATCTGATGGCCCCACCTCTCCGTGCTTGAGCAATACACAGATGTTCTGTCGAAATGTACCCTGCACGGGTCCTCACTTCAATTATTAATCAGCATTTGACACCACCTTAGTGTCAAGATCGAACTCACAGCTCTGAAATAAAGTATTGGTTTTTGCTCAGAACTTTACCTAATAAGCCACTTCTACACATAACAAATTACAATAACACCACATAAACAGGGTCAGTTCTCTCTGACCAGACAGCACATCTTACCTAGTTGGTTTCGCATAGGGTAAGTTTCCCCAGTCTACAGATTCTGAAATAGGTGCATTATCTCACTGCCATAGAATAGGATAGGTGATATGATTCACTGTTCTCAACACTTGATCACCCCTTCCTAAACCTTGCTGTAGTTTATATATTGTTTGTCCCTAGACCCTGAACTAGGGCGGGGGGTCCAGAGCCAATCCTTACTTGTTTGTAAGGCTAGATTTCGATATGGCAGTATCAAATCACTCGGACATTAAACAATATTCAAAATATACAAAGAAATAATTTCAATCTTACCAGATTATGAATAAAGAACACAGAAATGCTAGCAAAACTCAGCTGAGCTGCTGGCTATAGTATGGCGTCCCTGAACTTATTTCAATTTATTTCATTTGGAAATCACCACACTTGAAATTTACTGTGTCTATCACTGGACAACTATTGAGGAATGGCAAAAAAGCTCGTCTGAGCGCGGATAATATGATTGTCTGTGGCCAATCAATGCCTTGGTTTTTTTAAATTCAAATTTCCTACACTAAAGTCATTTCAGTCATGCTTCAGTCAAGTATGGATTTTTATCTGTTAGTCTGTCCGTCTCTACTTGCGTTTTCACAAAACGTACTTGATTTTTGAACCAACCTTTCTCTCCCCTCCAAAATTTTGTCGTTAAAAGTTATTTTTAGACACAGCTTCCACCAATATCCCTTCTCTTCCATGCTAAGTAGATTTGAACACCTGCGTCTCGAGGTCGCGATTTTTTTGTGCAAATAGCGACACTTTTGATTCAATGCAGTCTTTCGCTGTTGTGAACAACACTGTCTTTTGTCATTATTTTCATTATTATCTATCCGTCTGTAAAATTAAAAACATATTATTTCACTGCTCAGAATGGGCCATCCGGCCAGCTAATTTTTATATTCCTAACATTAATATTAAGAAAAAGTTACTTTTTAAATTTTGTAATATTTCAAGCATCTGCGTTTAGCCGCTGAATTCAAATCAAAGGCTTGGTATCGCAAAAGCGTCCAATAAATGACTGTGGCGTATCATATCCAAGGTCCCTTCTGTCGAATTCCTTACTTTATGTCAACTTTGGGGGGGGGGGGGGGGGGGGGGGGACGGCGGGGGGGGGGGGGGGGGGGGGGGGTGGGGGCGGTGGGGGGTGGGGGGGTGGCGGGGGGGGGGGGAAACGTGACTTTTCCTCCTTGCCCCACCAATTTGCGTCCATTAACCTCGCTAGTTCAAGTACGCGTTCAGTCAGATTTTTGTCTTTTGATCCTCGTTCCGTTTTGCCTTCAAGTCTAACACCTGATGACCCGCGGCGCGGGCGATCATGTATTCCAGCAGCTTACGCATTGGTTTTTATCCTTACATTTTATCCTTTGGAGATATTTTTACGTTGTATCACTCGTTAATTTTATGACAACGGCAAGAATAGTACAGACTGACATGATGGTGAGGCCGTGGAGGAGGACGGCAGTTATGGAGCAATATGAGGTATGGAGGTACGGAGTAATATGGGGGTGGAGATTTTGAGTAGGCCGTGCAGGAGGATGGAAGAAACATGGAGTATTATGGTGAAATGGGAGAAATATGGAGTTATATATTTTGAGCAGTCGTAGAGGAAGACGGAAGGAATAATAGAGATTTTGAGAAACCGTTGAGGAGGACAGCGGTTGTATGGGGTTTTCTGGGAGAAATATTAAATGACAATGGGGTTATTGAAAAACCGTAGAGGAGGGCGGCAGTGATGGTGAGAGGTGTTGGGAGATGGACGGAGTTGTGGTTGAGAAATTGGACAGCACAGTTCCAGAGAGGGAACGAGAGTAGCGGTTATGAGGGAGAGGAGAGAAGTAGAAATTGCAGCGGGAGTCTAGTTGTTTGGAAACTAGATGCAATCGTTCTACACTGAACATAAAGTAAGCTGAGTAGGTCCGAACGATGGACTACTGCAGTGGTGGAAGAGAAGAGGAAAGAGGCAGGGAAGCCATAGATTAAGGGAGAGAGACGTAGATGGGAGGAATGGAGAAGTCACAGAGAGGAGACGATAGGGAATTACGAGACAACTAAAGGAGTATTGGAGAAACTATAGAGAATATGGCGGTAGATGAGGGCCATAGGGAAATGGCGAAGATATAGAGAAAATTGGATAATTAGAAGTGATAATCTAGAGGGAGCTGACAACGGAGTTGAGGAAGATGCAGATTTTTTTTGGCAGTTGCCAGAGTCTGATGAAGACTTTGTGGGAAGCGAGGCTTCTCCAAGTTATAAGATATGGAGGTTATAGGGAGATAATAAGGAAGAATAATGAGAGATAGAAAAACTAAGGAAATGAGAATAGAGGAGAGAATAATTATGTTGAGGAAACAGTACACATTGTATATGGTTACGGGTTTCTTTTAACCACAAGGGAAGATGGAAATGAAATGTAGATAAAGTAGGAAAGATATGCAACTAAGTAGAACGATTAATGAGATAGGCAGAAATTCAAGATAATTCGCGTAGGCGGGATAATAAACTTGGGAGTAGAGATAAAAGGGATGGTAAATGGCTAATGAAGTTAGAAAGGTCTAGTAAGAGTCGTAAAGGAGCAAACGACAAGGTGTACTATGAAATGAGTTCCATTATGTACAAGTTGTAACATGAAAAGAGTTGTATTCAGTAAAATGTATAATATGAAAACAGTTCCAGGATGGAAAATGTATACTATGAAATGGAAATTGTAGACAGGAAGATGAGTGAGGTTGATTAGAAGTGGAGAATGGTGGGTCTCATTGGGACAGATGTTGAGGAAGAGAGGGATGGAATTGGTAGTAGAAGAGGGAAAGAAGAGAGTGAGTGGAGATTTTTCGGGAAATTTTCTCTGTGAGAGAAATTTTTTTTTAAGGGGGGGAGATGTGTGAACGGTGGTTTGGTTTTGATGGAGAGAAAGAATGTGGAGAAATGGTATGGATGGGTTTGGTTGCAGATTATTTGTCGTTAATGAAGGGAGATAAGATGTGTAAGATTAGGCTTTGTCTTAAGGGAAGTAAATTAGAATTAAGTCCCTTACAGGTTTGAGTGAGTTGAAGAAAAAAGTTTGCACGAGAAAGTCGAGATGCGTAAACACATGTTAGGCGTGAACGAGGAATGTTAGAACGGGGTTTTGACGGAGTCTGGTTAGAGACGCGCTAAGTGTAGGCAGGGGAAAGGTGTTGCTCTCAAGTGTGTAGTTAGATATTGAACGTACAGCGTAAGATTTTATATTGTTGTATAAGATATATTCGGAGCACCAAAGTGTGTGTGTAAGAAAAAGTGTATTTCAAATGAAGAAACAAAACAGGTACGTTTTGACATTTTGATTATTTACTGCGTATGTGGCTCAGCAGACCAGGTCTGAGCAGAGGACAGTAAACAGAGGAAATCTTGGTAAAAGTGACAGCCCTGGCGGTTAAGGCCAGTTTCTCGTATAGAGATATAACAAGAAACATGGGAAAAGAAACATAAACAGAAGAACGACAGGAAGTTCTGTCTGAATAAATATATGACAGGTTCTATAGCTGGGACAAGTAATAGTAAGAAGACAAGCAAATGTATGTGAAAAATGGATACTGAGATTGTTTTGAAACTGAAGATTGTATTTTGCAAGACTGCCAACCTTGAAGAGAAAGGTTGGGCATACCATTTTTACTCAGTTATCAACGTATGTTAATAAAGTTCCACCATTGATATTTTCACTGCTGTTTTTGAGTGGTATCGATTGATAAACAGTGGGTATGAAGAAAAAGTAGAGTCAGTCTGAGTGAAGGAAGTTTCTAATATTTACTTTACAACACACTATCTACTGAAAGGGCAGTGGTCCGAATCTTGCAATACGATCCCCGTCGACAAGAGTCTCAGGATGTCATTCTTATAGCCTCTCATGTCTGCTGCCGCCTGTGCAGTTATTCTTTTTGGTTTAGTGTTCTAATATTCCATGTGCAAAATCTGGAGATTTTCCTACGATTCAAAAAAGGTGAAATAGCAGTCCAGATTCATTTTGACTTTCTCTGGACGGCGTCAGTAACCTTCAAGAAAGAAGATCGCGTTCGGTCCTGGATGGTTAAACTGAATTACTTGCTTTATATGACGTATCTATATTCCTTAAGTGTTTTTTGCTTAAAGGTTCTACAGGCTTAGATAGCAAGCCCCGTGCCCAACCCTCCTTAATCGTCTTTTACTACATGCTTGATAGGTTAGAGTGTTATTATTTTTTGCTCACCTTTCGGGCGCCGTTAACACGCAGGCGAAGCGTTAGAATGTTAAGACTAAAATACAGCAGTTGTCACGTCCTGAAGTATAGAATACAGTAATCTTTACAATATTAAGACTACATTACGCTTTTCGCGTATTCATCGCAGAATCCTGGACAAGCGGCATTCACGGCTTGTATTTTTTTTTATGTCCTCACGTTTCTCACTTAGCACTCACTTTGTTTCCTTTCTGTAACGTGAGCCTTGTGAAAGCAACGTTGGCAGTTTTTGATGTCTTTTTTCCTAGTAAGACGCATAACTTTTTTTTTTCATAAACCCACCCTTTTCCACGTCGTACTGAGGAAAGTCCTCTAAAGATGGATGACTACATGTTTTAAATGGCTAAATCATGCAAATATTTTTTGGCAAGGATGTTTACTGTAATCGAATTAAATTTTAAAAGTACACACATAGACACACACATTTTTTTTCTTTAGAGAGAGCCAGAGTGAAATAGCAAGATAGAGAGCGAGAGAGGGAGAGAGAGAGCCATAAATAAAAAGAAGTAAATGATCCCGTTACATGCCCATTGAGGCATATTGGGAATATTGTGTTGAGTAATTAAATACAAATGCAAAATATACGGCAGAGTTAGGCCACACAGCGGCTCTTGGTATCTACTTACAAAACCCTGAGCTTTCCAAAGATCTACCTTGATAAAATCACGACTATTTTCAGGTTTCACAGCATTTGGAATGTGAAATAAGCGGAACCTACATGTAACATTTATCACTGCCGGATGATCTGGTTCCTGCAAGTCCATTGGAAAGAACGGTGGAAAATTCAAAATAAAGAATATTTGAAAAAAAAAAAAGGATCCCGTTACACGCTCATTGAGGCATATTGGGAATATGGTATTAGGCCCATATTTTCTTGACCATCGGCACCCTTCCGGCCGCCTTAACCTTCCCAGAGTTGCTCTGGTACCCATTTGGTGCTGGGTCGACCCAGGAGCCGTTTGTGGCCTAAAAAAATCCCACCTCATCTGGGGATCGAACCATAGACCACTGCGCTAGGAAGCCAGTGCACTAACCACTATGCTACCGCGGCTCCTAAATATAAAAAGAATATTTGACCGAATGCTAATCTCATTTCAAAGCTAAGATCGCTTTCTTATAATGTGTAGTTAACGAATAAAATGAATTTTCGGAAGGTAGCTTGTGGGTTTTCACCCAGAACACAGATGCATTCAACGTTAGTTCTTTCAGCATTCCTGCACGTAAACCAGCTGCCTTGGTTGCATAAGATTAGTCACTTTTTTAACGACATTCCTGGGGGAACAGTAGTCCTTTTCTTTCTTTGTCTCCCCAGAAACCCCGGGACCATACGGTGCAACAGTTATTCTTCTTCGTCATCGTCCTTCAGCTCCCCAAGGAGCAAAAGCCCTCAGAAACTTATGACAAGTCTTCCTGTCCCGTGCCATCTTCTCAAGGTCTTTCCATGTGTTATTCATGCCCTTTATGTCTCTTTTCAGTTTTCTTCTCCGTGGGTTCTTTGGTCTCTCTTTCCTTCTCTTACCCTGGGGCTTCGAGAGCAAGAACTGCCTTGTAATGCTATGAACAGGTTTCCTCAGTATGTGTTCTATCTATCTCTAGCATCTTCTTATCATCTCTTGTTCTACAGGCACTTGTCTGGTTCTTGTCATCAGTTCCAAATTAGTTAATAGTTTGTATTAGTTATTGCATTTCTAAGACCATATTTCATTGATTCTAAGACGCACATCAAATACCATAATTCCCGCCGTAAGTACTTGGTCTGTCCGTCGGCCAGTAACATTTTGCACACCGTCATTTGCGCACTTTTTTCTATTTTCGAGGGAGTGCATTAACTTTCAACCACAGCTAAGGGGGTGCAACTGGAGTTGAAAGTTGGACAATAATTGAATTATTTCCCCTTATATGGACTCTCGCTAAAATAGAAAAGTGTCACGGTGTGCATTAAATCAACAGACAATCAAGATACTCTTCTGTACAGTTTTTTTCGGGAAACGGACTTAACTCATCATTTTTCTTAAAAATAACCTTAATATTGTAACTGTACTTTTTCTCTTGTTGAGGTGATCACTGGCCCAAGACAGTATACATGTTGTTAGGTGTGTAGTGCGAGCGGATGATGAACTGAGTGTGGGTGCGAATGAAGGCGCGAATGTGTTTAGGCTCTTATGTATGTAGACCCTGCAACCCATACACTCACATGCAGTAGTCAAGGATGCTTGGACACTGCAGACACGTTTCAAAACATTTATTGACGAGAACACACATGGTATCAACAGGAACAGTCATTGTAAACAAGGTCATGCTGACCGGAAATCGATAGGTATACATTAGGCATTCAGCAAGCTGGTAAACATTTGAATATTCGTGCATGGTCAATACAATGTTCTTCAATAAGGACAGTTCGTGGCGTCGCCCTGGGATTACTGACTAAACGCGTCAGATACCTTAATCACTTTGACACATAGGTGCAACTTGGCATTCCCCGCCAATTGCACATTATCAGGCTGTAGTATAATAGCCGAAAACACAGGCCTCGTTCTGACGTCGGCTGTGTACTTCTGATAAGCAGGTTACCATCAACCCTGCAGTAATGCTTATTGTAGACATAAATATGCCGCCAATCTGCGGCTCCCACAATATATCTTCGTCACTGGATTTCTGGACAATATAAAGACTAATAGTCTTGGATGGCTACCTCGAGCACAAAATATAAGTTCTGAAATGGAGGACCGGTGAGCTGCAGTTCACAGACTAGGCAATCTTCTAACATGTTCTGCTACCGAAAGCATAGTAATGGAAAAAGTGGGTATTACCTGTAACCGAGTCCACAGAACTTAACAAGGAACTCTGCTGTCATTCCAACGCACAGAGATTCACTGGGGAAAACTGCCAGTGCAGTCACTTCGAAGATTCTTCCCGAAAAACACAATGGACTCTCGTCCCTTCAAAAACCAGGACACTTCCCGGCTTGCCGGAAGTCTAACTCAACTCCCGCTTAAAAAAAACCTGCCCATGGGCATACGCCCGAACTGTCTACCTTTGACCCTAAAGGTCAAACACAATGAATGAATAAACAAGGGAAGACAACCCCTAATCAACCTGACATCGCAGGTAAAGACACAATTATTCTTATGATAAAAACATAAGCAAATAACTTGACAGATGACTCCGTCAAAAATGACAGCAACATATTACTACCACCCCCCTGTAAAAAAAAATGAAATTTTTTTTTTTAATATGTCCATGAGCAAGATTGCACAAGTATCACTTATGTGCTCATGAAAAAAATGAATCTAATATCAGGTACAATAGACGCATAAACAAAGCGTCTGAAGAGGATACAAATCATCTCCCAACATAGGAGAAAATATCTCCTTTAAGCCAAACAAACTAAGGGGGTACCATTAAAGAAACCTAAGTTGCTGGCAATACCAATCATATATCAATCATTACTAAATACTATAATTATAGCAATATACAAATGTCATGAATTACAATGCTATATTAGCAACATATCACTGATGGATGGACAAAATGAAATTTGTTAAATTATCTAAACATCATCCAAATACATTTGTATTACAACATATTAGGATATTAAGGACAGACCTAAGTCTGAAAGTGTATCAGGAAAAAACTAGGACACAAGATTTAACTGGAATCATGTGGGCATCTGGACAATATGTCCGCCATCACATTATCCGAACCACGGATAGCTCGCACCGTGAAATGGAAAGGCTGAAGAGCAATAGCATAACGAGTAGATCTCGAGCTCTTCAAATCCTTACTTTGCATAGCCGTAAGAGCTTTTTGGTCGGTTTCCATAAAGAAATGCGCGCCCAGAAGGAACCTTTGTAGCTTAAGAATGGACCAAACCATAGCCAACAATTCACGGTCTAAAACCGAGTAATTCCTTTCTGCCGCATTTAGCTTCCTAGAAATATACATTACAGGATGCAGAGTTCCTGAATATTCCTGCATTAGTGCCGCTCCAATCCCAGTGGAAGAGGCATCACTACGAAGAACAAAAGTCTTATCAATCATTGGTAGTCTTAAGATAGGATGAGATGAGAACAAATTCTTAACCTGATCCAATGAAGATTGGCATTCCTGGGACCAACGCACCATATTAGGAGAACCTTTTTTCAATAACGATGAAAGTGGTGCCATAATGGAGGACAGATTCTCAATGAATCTTCCATAGAATTGTATCAATCCCAAGAGACTACGCACTTGCTTTTTTGTCTTCGGAACCGAGATATTTAATATCTTCGAAATGTTTTGGTCCTCTGTCTTCAACAGACCATGACCAACTCGATGACCTAGGAAGGAAATTTCACTAAACCCAACAAAAGCTTTAGAGGGTTTTGCAGTCAAACTATGCTCACGTAGAGTAGATAGCAATTCCTTTAGACCCAAATAGTGTTCTTCCCAAGTATCGCTGAAAAGACAGATGTCGTCTAAATATGCGATGACATCTGCACGATCTGATAGAATTCGTCGCATCATGCGCACGAAAGTCGCTGGGGCGTTCATAAGCCCGAAAGGCATAAAATTCCATTGAAACAGACCCCTAGGTGTCGAAAAAGCAGTGAGAGGTTTGGCGTGTTTCGTCAGTGGGACTTGCCAATAACCTATCGACAAGTCTAGTTTAGTAAAGAATTTAGCTTTAGAAAGTCTAATAAGTAGATCATCTAATAATGGCATAGGTTCAGCATCGAACTTCGTAACTTGATTTAATTTGCGATAGTCAACGCAAAGACGTATGTTATTGTCTTTCTTTCGAACAATAACTATCGACGAAGAATAAGCTGAAGTGGATGGTTCAATTATTTGCAGCTGAATCATTTCATCCAATTCTTTCTCGACTTGTGCTTGAAAATGAATAGGTATTGGGTATGGTCTTACTCTGATCGGATTACGATCAGTAAGTATGATGTCATGTTCTATGACATCTGTGTGTCCAGGAATGTCGGTAAGGACATCCTGATATGATTGTAGCGTAGAGGATACTTGACGTTGCTCCTCAAAAGACAAGTTCGAAGAGATTGTAACGTCCCTCCACGATTCCGTTGAATTCAGTGGAATCGCAGGAAGAGGTAAGTTAACGTCAGAAAAAATAGTTTCCTCATCCTGTATAACGGACAGGGATGAGATGTGACCATGTTGGACTGGAGAGTCGTCCGTCGCCTGGAAAATAGGCTGCAAATAGTCTGGACGTTCAATAAACTCTGTTAGCATATTTATATGGAAGGTTTTATGCTTTCCATCCACATCGACGATGTAGTCGACATCGGAAATTTTGGAGACTATAGTGTATGGACCTTTCCATGAAATGAGAAGTCTATTCTCTCTTGAGGGAAGTAAGACATATGCTTTGTCTCCAGGACAAAGTTGACGTAGGCGTCTTTTCTTGTTAGCAAATCGCCTAGCTTTTTCTTTCGCAAATTCGGAAGATGAAGTTGCTAACCTGCACGATTCGATAATCTTTTCTCTAAGAGAAATTACATATTCATATGACGATTGTGTATCATCGTCAATATTATCAGAAGTTATCAAATCGTGTAACAAGGACATCGGACCGCGCGGTTGCGCACCAAAGACAAGTTCGAAAGGAGAAAACCCTGTATGCTCGTTGGGAACTTCTCTATAGGCAAAGAGGACTGCAGGTAAAACCCTGTCCCAATCTTCAGGATGATCCTCCGTTATCTTGCCAAGTAAGTTTTTTAGTGTCCTGTTAAGACGTTCTACCAATCCATTGGACATTGGATGATAAATACTACTGAGAGACCTTTTAATGTCTAGCGTAGCCATTACCTGAGACATAACGTCCGAAATTAACTGAGTGCCGTGGTCCGACAGTATTTCTCCGGGGAATCCCAGACGAGAAAATATGAGCCAAAGAGCATCAGCGATATCGACAGTTGATATGCTCTTCAGAGGAATAGCCTCTGGCCAACGCGTGCACATGTCCACGCAAGTGAGGATAAATTGGTGTCCTCTGGCTGACTTAATCTTGAACGGACCAATGATGTCTATAGCCATTTTCTGAAACGGCCGAATCGGAATATCTGCAGCCTGAATAGGAGCAGCATGTCTCGGACCTCTAGACTTGACCTCTTGACAAATTTTGCAAGATCGGCAATAAATTCGGATGTCTTTATTCACGAATGGCCAAAAGAAGGACGCAAGGACTCTAGTTTTAGTTCTGGAAAACCCCATGTGTCCAGCACACTGAGAATCGTGTGCATGCTGAAGAATTAAGGCTCTCATACACTTAGGCACAAGAATTTGCGAGTGCATAGACTTGTCCGAGTGTTGTACCATCCGTACCAATATACCATTCTTCATAGTAATATACGATTTGTGATTAGTATTTTGATTGGGATCCCCTTTCTTTGCAAGAAGGAAGAATTTCTTCAAAGAAGGATCCTCTTCTTGACGTTTAACAAACGAGTCATGGGAAATCACCAAGTGCTCGTCTTGGCTATCAACTTCATTACTATTATCCGATGAAGTTGGGGGATTAAGAGCTTGAGCTCTTGTCACCACTGCATTGACCGTTTGAATGTTTTTTTTCTCCCAACTAGAAATTTGTTGCGGGGTGCATTCCTTAACCCCATGAATACGACCGATTATAAGATCCGCAATAGGATTAGGAAGAAGACATGCATGGACATCTCCTGTGAAGAAGGGAGTGTCAATCCTAATAATAGCAGTAGGATAACTTTCCATAGTACCACCAAATGTAACACATTTGATTGTTTTTCCAGTGGCACAGCAAGGATCTATCAGAGACTCCCTAACCCCGACGGTAGTACATCCCGAATCGAAAAGTACTGAGACTAGCCTATCATTTATTAGACCTTTATGTAAGATGAGAGATCCTCTCCCATCATGCGCAACTGTAGCAGGTAGAGCAGGAAGAGGGTGACCACAACTTAGAGTAGATACAGTCGATGAGTCGAACAATGTTAAGCATTGGGGGCATTCAGTTGCTCTCCCAAAATCGAAAGCACAACCAGTGATAGCCCTAGAGTTACCACTATCATTTACTGTATTACAGGCTCCATCAAACTCTTGTTGTGCAGAGTTTGCCTGTTGGAAAGGTCTTTTTTTGTTAAACCTAGGTCTGCCTCGATTATCATTTCCCCTGTAATTATTTCGACTATCATTTCCCCTGTAATTGTTATCATATTGCCTATTGTAATCATCATTCCGGTTTGAATCCCGGTTTCTAAATTCACCATCGTCATAATCTTGACGTCGAGAATGGTTATCTCGAAAGCTCGAATGGTTATTATTACGATAACCCTTGCGAAAGTGTCTAAGATTATTACCATTAAAATTACGAGAACTACCATCTTGTCTCCAATTCATAGACGAAGAACCATCATGTGTTGGATTACTCCGCTTCTGAGTGTAATTCTGATTACTTCCCCTATTCCAGTTTTGTTGAGCACCCTGAAATTTTTTTTTTGAAATTAGGGCCATATGGTGTTGCCGAAGCAGCTGGCAACCCTTCTTTCACTTTAGAATTGCTAACTGTAGCATGGGGATGCGCGGTGGCATACTGACAACAGTATTCCTCCATATCTTTTAAGTTTTTAGGCTTACGCTCATGAAGGAATGCAAGAAAAGAATCATTAACAGATGACAAAACCTTATCTCGCAATAATAAGTCCATTAGACCTTCATATGTTTTCTCAGTCTGAGACAACTCAACCCATCGTGTAAATGTACGACGTATTTTTGTAACAAAATCAGAGAAATCTACTCCATTTTCTGGCAACATTGTCCTAAAACGAAGACGATAGTCTTCTTCTTTTAGTTGGTATTTTTTTTAGCAATGCTGCTCTGACAACATCATAATTAGTCCTGTCATGTTCGTCTATTGTCATAAGAGTAGTCACTGTGTCACCTGTAAAAAATTCCATCAGTTGTTCAACATATTTTTCCTTTTTTATGTTATGCGTATCGCATAAAAATTGGAATCTATCTAGATAATCTGCTACGTCATCCTTTAAAGGATTGAAATGAGGTAGTTTGATCCTACTTACAAACTCCTTTGTCGTACTCGAAGTTATTTGATGAGCACCTGGACTCGCCAATTTCAATTTCTCTAACTCCAAAGTTGCGAGTCTTTCATCAAGTTCCATTTTCTGTTTTCTTTCCTCATGTTCCATTTTTCTAATTTCAGCCTCAGCAGCAGCTTGAAGTTGGAGTTTTTCTCCTCAGCAGCAGCTTGAGCTTTCCTCTCCTCAGCAGCAGCTTGAGCTTTCCTCTCCTCTGCAGCAGCTTGAGCTTGAAGTTTTTTGTCTTCCATTTCCATCTGGAATTTTCTTTCATCAGCAGCAGCTTGAGCTTTCCTCTCCTCAGCAGCAGCTTGAGCTTTTCTCTCCTCAGCAGCAGCTTGAGCTTTTCTCTCCTCAGCAGCAGCTTGAAGCTTTTTTTCTCTCCTCAGCAGCAGCTTGAAGTTTTCTCTCCTCTGCAGCAGCTTCTCTTTGATACCTTTTCTCTTCAAGTTCTAATCTTCTATTCTCAGCATCTAGCTTCTTTAGTTCAGCTTCTGCTCTCCTTTGTTCAGCTTCTGCTTTCAATTTAATTTCCTCTTTTTGTTTCTTTTCATCTGACTTTAATGCAATGGCGAATTGAGCAGATGAATATTCTTCCAATTCTTTACCAGACTTACCAAGGGTCAACCCTTGCTGGATGAAGAAATCCAATGTAGACATTCTGTCTAATGAGATCAGAAACCTGAAAAAATTAACTAATTACCTTATCCCACTTCAATGGGAGACAAGTCTGAAATGCTAGACTTGTATACTCACTTCACTTTATTTCACTCTCTTAGTCTTAGACAAAGACCTTGTATGGTCCTCTTGTTTATAATGTAACAAAAAATCACTTGAGTACCTGTGGAAAATAATTCCTTTATATCCCACTCACTATGGGCACAAGTCTTTTTTTTTTTTTTTTTTTAAAGAACTTGAATATGTATTTCACCTTGTCTCAATCTTTGAAGATAACAAGTCTTTTATCAAAGAACTTGTATAAATATCTTATATAATAATATTTTATTAACAATCTCTATATGAAGAGTGTACCTTATCAATAATAATAATAATACATGACCAAGTGTATGTATGTAGACTGTGTATGACAATAATGTAGAACAATCATAAATACAAAGACAAAGATACAGAACAATGACCGAAAACGTTCGCGGAAGTCAAATAAACAATACAGCAAAAAGTAAAGAAAATGTTACACAAATGTGTAATGATGACCGCGAAAAATAAACAAGACAAATGGCAACACTGTTATAAACGAAAAGGTGTAAAGAAATAAACGGAAGGAATGAGAGAAGAACAGATACAAACAAAATTAGTCGAAAATCAAAGAACGGAAAAATAACGAAAACAACACTAACTGATGTCGTCACAGCTAAAAAAAAAAAAAATAGCAACAAAAGTCGCTAGCAAATTTCAATTAAGAAAATTGCAATCCCTACAGAACGCTTACAGTAACCCTCGATTAAGTGGCATATTTACTGTAAGACCCACCAACCGAAAACCCGCAGAAAAACACAAGAAAAATACACAACAATAGTACAATTAACATAAATAGCAATCAATTCAATGTGTTGCAAAATAAAGCTTAGTCACACATGATATTAAAGTAACTAACTTGCTCCTTGCGAACACAGAAACAAAATGTCAAGCGCGCACTGAATGTCAAATCCACTGTAGCATAAAGTGGTATTCACGAACAAAAGTTACTATGACCTTCTCGACTTAGGACTTGCACATAGAATGTTTACAATTTCCACGTACTGTTTACAAAAACAGTTGACCTCGAACAATATAGCTTGAATGCTCGGGCGTAGAAAAGTCTGTTGTTGACTGAAACGTGTAAACGACCAGCGGTACCGTTTACAAAAAGGGACTCGACTTGCAGTTGTGGTCCACGTAGCAAATGCCTAGATGTTAACTTCAGTACTTGTCCTGTTGTGGTTTATGTAGCATTATAACATAAATGCTAGCACTGTTTATCTGGGTCAACAGTTGATGACCTATTTCTGTCCTGTGTAGACAAAACTTGAAAGCATAGAGTATGTGTGTTATTCTCAGTTGTCCACTTTGTTCCTCATGACATGTAGCACATGTAGAAATGTAAATTTCTGGACAACACTGGAGGCATAATAAATGTAGCATAAGTCCAAGGAAATGTTAATTTCTCGCTCTGTCCAGCTTAAACCCACAGATCAGAAATGTAAAGTGTACTTGTCCTTCTCACGAAAATAGCCCCATGAAATGTAAATTTCTGGACCACATTAATGTCATCGATAATGTTAATTGCTCGTAACTGTCCACCAGAAATGTATCAGAAGAGCCCACGTAACTGGTCCACCAAAAATGTAACTGTACTTTTTCTCTTGTTGAGGTGATCACTGGCCCAAGACAGTATACATGTTGTTAGGTGTGTAGTGCGAGCGGATGATGAACTGAGTGTGGGTGCGAATGAAGGCGCGAATGTGTTTAGGCTCTTATGTATGTAGACCCTGCAACCCATACACTCACATGCAGTAGTCAAGGATGCTTGGACACTGCAGACACGTTTCAAAACATTTATTGACGAGAACACACATGGTATCAACAGGAACAGTCATTGTAAACAAGGTCATGCTGACCGGAAATCGATAGGTATACATTAGGCATTCAGCAAGCTGGTAAACATTTGAATATTCGTGCATGGTCAATACAATGTTCTTCAATAAGGACAGTTCGTGGCGTCGCCCTGGGATTACTGACTAAACGCGTCAGATACCTTAATCACTTTGACACATAGGTGCAACTTGGCATTCCCCGCCAATTGCACATTATCAGGCTGTAGTATAATAGCCGAAAACACAGGCCTCGTTCTGACGTCGGCTGTGTACTTCTGATAAGCAGGTTACCATCAACCCTGCAGTAATGCTTATTGTAGACATAAATATGCCGCCAATCTGCGGCTCCCACAATATATCTTCGTCACTGGATTTCTGGATGGTATGAAGACTAATAGTCTTGGATGGCTACCTTGAGCACAACATATAAGTTCTGAAATGGAGGACCGGTGAGCTGCAGTTCACAGACTAGGCAATCTTCTAACATGTTCTGCTACCGAAAGCATAGTAATGGAAAAAGTCGGTATTACCTGTAACCGAGTCCACAGAACTTAACAAGGAACTCTGCTGTCATTCCAACGCACAGAGATTCACTGGGGAAAACTGCCAGTGCAGTCACTTCGAAGATTCTTCCCGAAAAACACAATGGACTCTCGTCCCTTCAGAAACCAGGACACTTCCCGGCTTGCCGGAAGTCTAACTCAACTCCCGCTTAAAAAAAACCTGCCCATGGGCATACGCCCGAACTGTCTACCTTTGACCCTAAAGGTCAAACACAATGAATGAATAAACAAGGGAAGACAACCCCTAATCAACCTGACATCGCAGGTAAAGACACAATTATTCTTATGATAAAAACATAAGCAAATAACGAAGCAGCAATGTAATACGTGTAACAGAAACAACACACTATAATTAAAAACCTGGCGGGTTGTTGCTAGTTTGTTTCATATTTCAACGTCGCTGAAATTGGAGTGCGTCCTACAATCGATGGCGTCTTATAATCGTTGTCGACATGAGTTGAAGGAGAGCAATCACCAGGTGTCGAATGTAAGGTCGACAGGGGAACATCATGAAAAATGTAATGTACTCGTATGTGCTTTTAAGAAGAGTATGGTAATTCCGATAAACCTACTTCATTTAAAATACTTTCTTGCAATTTCTAAGCTTCAGTTACCTCAAGAATGAAATGGCCAAGTACGGGTATAATTAATGAGCTAGTAAAACATGCTAAGTATTGCATTTAAAAGCCGACCTTTCAAATATTCATCTTTCCCAAAGATATTATTGTGCGTGCACTAAAAGAGAAAAAAAAATGGATGACTGACGGCCGAGCTGATAACTGACTGGCTAAAGTCATTTGGAATTGACGTTCATGTAATTTAAGTAACTAAAATTTAGTTCTTGGTTTGTTTCTTAGACATTTCTGAACAGTTAATTGTTACCGGTGCGTTTACTTTATTGAACTGTCTCTGACAATGACAATGATGTTGTCGGAGCTGTCGGGCTTACACCATGTGGCCGACGTATTACTTGAAAACGCGAATTTGATGTGGGCCGTTTAGTCTTGGCGTATGGTGATGATAGTTGCTTTTCGGTAACAATGTTTAAAACAAAGGTCAATGCAGGATGACCACTGGTACGGATAAACACTGTACTCGTTGGGAGAGTTAGTGTTAACATATTTATTTATGACGAAAACGTTACATCCATAGTTGACAGACATTCTTCATCAGCAATGTTCATGGTAGGAAAAATACATAATCGATAACGGTCAAAATGGACCTTGGTTGACTTCACTGGCCGGTACCCCATGAACGTTAATGGAAATACTACGGCAACGAAGTGATAGGATGCATAGGTTATTAAAATCCATCATGGTGGTCGTGTTTTGGTCTGTCTTACACCACGGTCATATGTACCGCACGCAATACTATAGGAAAACGGACTGATACAACAGCCAATGAAAACGCTCCTTTTTCTAGTGTGTATAAGGAAACCTTTTTAGGCGTAACTTAGAGGCCCATTTTGTGTAAAGGATAGTAAGACATTATTTAATTTCTTAAGAACTAGAGATGTTTAAAAGGAAAGATATAGATAGTTCAACAACGAGCATGTTACTTAAGAGGTAGGTGCAAAGACTTCCTCGAATAGTAGTTCATTTAAAGAGAAAAATCGTTTAAATTGACATCTATACATCAGGGTAGTTCCCAATTTAGTTAGTTAAAGTCTGCATAGATTTAAATGCATTTTGCTAACTAAACAATTATTAGTTAGAACGGTAGAGATAAATTCACAGTATAATTATAACTTTAAATGATCAAAATCGGTTCAGAATTAAGAGAGATAATAAATGTTTAAAATTTTGCACATTGTACAAGCAGGCAAAAGATCCCTCGTTTTTTATATTCCTAACACCGGTTTTTGGCCGTGATCTCCGATACGGGGGAGCGACGGTATAAAAGTCCTTGAACTTGGTTGATATAGAGCCACACTTTTTGAAACACTAAGCGGTACAGAAGAGAGCGGCAAAAAGGGTGCTGTCAAAACCTTTGCCACTGCATCTGCATAGCAGACCTAGATACCTTTTAACAGCCTGTTACAGCTTATGTGTATTGCCTGAGGGTAAGAAAGAATATATATGTATATAATTATGTAATTTTCTTGTGATTAATCCACTTGTGTGTTCGTAAGTGTGTTGAGTGTGTTAAGAAAAAAACTTACAGGACGAGTGTATTGCCATCTGAAGCCAGCATGTGTTGACTGTTAGAGACGAAAGCCAGCATTGTAAAATGTGTAGAATATTTGAGAATTATGGCAAAAATACAACTGTAGCTTTAATAATGTATTTGGAGGAGTATTTCCTAAAAGAAAGACACACTGATCATGACCATGAGACAGGATCACATAATTTGTTAACATATATTAATCGAGGTGTCACTTAATAGTTTGAACTAAACCAAATCATTGTATGGAAGCCGATCATGGACAAATGGATCTAACGTAGGATTTATAAGGAAAGTGTAATCACATTGAACTGGCTGTGAGTGGTACTGAGGAAAATTGTCCTGTGCAACTGTTAGCACCATGTCTGAAACAGTTTGGTTACGTCCATTGTGTGTGTGGATAGAATAGTGCTGGACCATACAAGGGTTGTGATTATTTGTATAACAGGTTTTATCCTGCAACTACTAAGATTGTACGAGACATTCACTTCTGAGGGACTCTGTGGTGCAAACGTTCTCAATATATCTAGAACTAGACAACATATGTTTTCCCAGCCTGTAGATCCAGACATTTTGTGATCTTCGCTATAGTAGATGCTGCTCATTTTTGGAGATAAGTGGTAACACAATTCCACTGGTTAGCCTATCCAGAGACATTATCAAACAAATAAAATACCTATAACACCAAAAAACAGTTTGAGTGATGACTCATGAAGGACTTTAATAAACTAAATACCAACTTTACAGTCCAGCGAAAGTGTCATATATATATATATATATATATATATATATATATATATATATATATATATATATATATATATATATATATATATATATATATATATATATATATATATATATATATATATATATATATATAGTAAGGTGAAATACATAATTAATATTTGAAATATAACTTTATCATACTTAACTATTGTGGAAATGGACATTCCATGTTTATTTATTTTATCTTGTAAAAACATTTGAATTCCTTATCATTTTCCTAACCGAAAAGAGAAACGGTATAGGATCAATAAATTGTAAATATATATGATCAGTCTTACTTACTTATTTAAATTGAGTTACGGTTCTGTTAGTTATATATATTTATTACATATTTAATTAACTAATTAATCCCCTAGCAGAGTCAATACAAAAATAATAACCATTATTCAAGGGAGGATCTTGAGAGGTAGCACTTAGACCTTCAGTAACAAACACTATCACCATACTTGAAGGTTTATACAGCTTGACCCTACCTTTGATTGTCGATACACCCTTGCTCTTTTCAGAGAAGGGGGTATTTCTTATAAGACCAGTCTCTTATCTTGCAATATCCTGGTATCATCTGATACATCTTTTTATCCAGGATATCTGTCATTTAATAACATCTGAACCTCTCGCGACATCTGGGGGCTCGTCCAAGGATTTTACTTACTTCCCTGGGGTCTTTACTTAAGATAGTCAGTGGTAAGATTAAACGTAGGATTCTGTATATTAATTAAGTAGGTATTTTATTTAAGTTTATAATTTGTATATTGATAAGATTCCAAGAGAATAGCAGACTTGGCAAAATTTAGATCTGCTACAGTGCAGTGGGCAAAAGAATTTGGATTAAGTGGGGAGGCTCTTATTCAATATGTCACTACTGAATGTGACAAGTATATAGAAAGAGAAGATAAGAAAGTGGAAACTGAAAGAAGCTGATAAAGAAGTTAAAAGATTACAATTAGAAGCTGATAGGGAGGCTAAACAGAAAGAAGCTGATAAGGAAGCTAAAAGATTACACTTAGAGGCTGATAGGGAGGCTAGGAAGCTAGAATCTAATAAGGAGGCTAGGAAGCTAGAATCTGATAAGGAAGCTAGGCAAAGGGAGGTTGAGGAAAAGAGGTTGCAAAGGGAACATGAATTGAGGCTGAAAGAGCTTTAACTCCAAGGACATGTTACAGGAAATGGAAGTAGCCCAACTACCTCTGACATTAGTGCAAGTCAAGGTGCATCTAATGGTGCCATGAACTTCCATTTGGATCCATTTGTGGAGAAAGAAGATGACATTGCGTCTTATCTCAGTAGGTACGAGAGATTAGCTACTAACTATGGCCTAGAGAAAGAGAAATGGAGCCTTAAGTTATCACAAGGGCTGAGAGGAGCTTCTTATGAAGTTTTTACAAAACTTGGGAGAGAGGAACAAGAAGATTTTGAAATCTTGAAACAGGCATTGCTGGTTCGCTATGAAAAGAATTCAGAATTTTATAGGAAGAAATTCAGAACTGCCAAGTTACTATCTGGAGAGACTTACCACCAATTCTCTGCAAGATTAGAAACTTACTTGAAGAAGTGGAGTACTCTTGAGAAAACTCAAGACCTGAAATGGTCATGATGGAACAAGTAAGAGAGTCTATGCCTCCCGACATGAGAAAATTTCTTATGGAACAAGGTGCAGAGAGATTAGGGGAGATCTTAACAGTTGCTGAGAGATATCAAGCAGCCCAGAAAGAGATAGCAGGAATTAGGAAGAAGCAGGTAGAAAATAATAGTAGGCCACCCCCAAACCAAGATGAGTATGAAAGTAGGAACCAACCACATAGATACAAACAAGGTTATGACAAGCCTAAATATGACCAAAGAGACAGGAACCCTCAGGTACAGGATAATAAACCCTACAGACAGGGAAATAAGTGATGACAAATTTGCAAAATGAGCAACCACAATACAATTAAATATGGTAGGAAAGTCCCTCCATATCACGCTGCATGTATGATAACAGTGGGAAAGGGCAGGAAGGAACCGACAGCAAGTCAGGTAGATCTCCAATATCCCTCCATCTGTGAAGAAGTAAAGTGTAATGGTACTAAAGTTATGTGCCTTTACGATTCAGGATTGGAATATGACTCAGTTGTGAGTGCGACTCTGGTGCACCCTGAGCAGTATATCACAGACAAAGTAGAGATACAAGGGACATTAAAGGGATCAGCCACCATGACACTTCCTATATCCAGAATCAATGTCAAGACTCACTATGTGGAAGGAGTAATTAGTGCAGCAGTGTGTGATGATCCTAATTACCCGCTGGTGTTAGGAAGCAGATATGTCTTCCTAGCGAGCCCAATAAAACCTGTGGTCATGGCAACATTCCAGAGCAGGTCAAGTCCCAGGACGGAGGAGGGAACACCACTTAATGTTCATCCTAAAAAGATGAAAAAGGCCCAAGAAAAATATAAAACTTTAAAACCTTGCTTTGGCAAATTGCCAAACAGCCGTAACCACCCAAAGAAAGGACAATTTTATGTGGATGATGGATTGCTTTACAAGAAAGCTGGAGCAGGACCCAATGGGCATAGCCAGTTAGTACTGCCATCTTCTTACAGGGAACACGTTATTGAGCTAGCACATGTTGTACCAGACGGTGGACATATGAAAATTGGTACCACCTGTCAAAGGGCATCTGTAAACCACTATTGGCCAGGCATTGCTGAAGATATCAATCAGTATGTAAATGCCTGTGATCAATGTAGCAAGGTAAACTCCACACATGGAGAAAATCAACAGTACCTAGGAACTCATTGCATTGAACATAGGCCTGAAAATAAACATAAACAGGTAGACATAGTGAATAGGCCAACACCTTCTCACACCCAGTCTTCCAGAAAACCAGTTACACTGGCAACTCTCCGTATGGTACCGAGAGTAAACATAAACACAACCCAGTCCACCCCTACACAAATAGGATCGAAATATGTGGAACTGGATAAAAATAGCAATACGGTTACTAGGCCATCTTTGCAAGCAACCAAACGCGGAATCCCCAAGAAAATAGGTAGTGGACGTTTGGTGTGTGCTAATTTGGCAGCACAGCCAACATCCGCATATTGCCATTTACATTAACATGGTAGAAAGGGCACCGGTAACGGTGGTAGCTGGCCGGCCCTATACACAGTCCATTGAAAGTATTTGACACGGACATGGATTGAGATTTTATACTATATTGCCATGCTTACGGGAGAATTGATTTCTTGGTGCAGGAAATTCATTTCCCCATATGAATCACATTATCTCGCCAGTGAGGTTTAGCTGAGGAAACCCCTGGTGAAAATAGACTCTACCTGAATTACAGGAAATTAAGGAGTGACAAATTGAAAAGTGAATCTAGATAAGGGTATTACCAGATCTCGTCAAGCCTGAGCTCAGACCATTGCTGTCTGTTCACATCTCGGAGGGGCACTGTGAGTTCCATATGTTGCTTTTGAGTTGAAGAATACTCCGAGTGTTTTATCCAGGCTGATGAGGAAATTACTGGGTCCCTTACATAACTCAGCTATCACCAATTTTATAGATGACATCCTCATAAATATTGGAACCTTGAGGAACATCTAACACCTCTGGACATGTCATTGAACAGACTCAGAGAAGAGTAATGGTGAATATTGATTGATAATCAGCATTAGACAGGCAGCAGCACCTGTGCTGTTTATTAACACAACAGGAGGTTATCCTTGGATCGCAGAGGGTTGAGGCAGATTTCTTGAGTAGTGCCTACTTAAACTGACCCACCTGCAGGAAACCAGGATACCAGTAAGGCAGAGTGAACCTCATTTTGGGGTAATGCCGTGATTGTAAATACAGACAGGAAAGCTTAACCAAAGTGGTTCACGCTTTTAAATGGGGGAGCTCTGTCGTGTTTTGGTCTGTCTTATATCACGAACATATTTACCGCACACAATACTATAGGAAAACGGACCGATACAACACCAATGAAAACGCTCTTTTTTCTAGTGTGTATAAGGAAACCTTTTTAGGCGTAACATAGAGGCCCATTTTGTGTAAAGGATAGTAAGAAATTATTTAATTTCTTAAGAACTAGAGATGTTTAAAAGGAAAGATATAGATAGTTCAACAACGAGCATGTTACTTAAGAGGTAGGTGCAAAGACTTCCTCGAATAGTAGTTCATTTAAAGAGAAAAATCGTTTAAATTGACATCTATACATCAGGGTAGTTCCCAATTTAGTTAGTTAAAGTCTGCATAGATTTAAATGCATTTTGCTAACTAAACAATTATTAGATAGAACGGTAGAGATAAATTCACAGTATAATTATAACTTTAAATGATCAAAATCGGTTCAGAATTAAGAGAGATAATAAATGTTTAAAATTTTGCACATTGTACAAGCAGGCAAAAGATCCCTCGTTTTTATATTCCTAACACCGGTTTTTGGCCGTGATCTCCGATACGGGGGAGCGACGGTATAAAAGTCCTTGAACTTGGTTGATATAGAGCCACACTTTTTGAAACACTAAGCGGTACAGAAGAGAGCGGCAAAAAGGGTGCTGTCAAAACCTTTGCCACTGCATCTGCATAGCAGACCTAGATACCTTTTAACAGCCTGTTACAGCTTATGTGTATTGCCTGAGGGTAAGAAAGAATATATATATGTATATAATTATGTAATTTTCTTGTGATTAATCCACTTGTGTGTTCGTAAGTGTGTTAAGAAAAAAACTTACAGGACGAGTGTATTGCCATCTGAAGCCAGCATGTGTTGACTGTTAGAGACGAAAGCCAGCATTGGGAAATGTGTAGAATATTTGAGAATTATGGCAAAAATACGGCTGTAGCTTTAATAATGTATTTGAAGGAGTATTTCCTAAAGGAAAGACACACTGATCATGACCATGAGACAGGATCACAGAAATTGTTAACATGTATTAATCAAGGTGTCACTTAATAGTTTGAACTAAACCAAATCATTGTATGGAAGCCAATCATGGACAAATGGATCTAACGTAGGATTTATAAGGAAAGTGTAATCACATTGAACTGGCTGTGAGTGGTACTGAGGTAAATTGTCCTGTGCAACTGTTAGCACCATGTCTGAAACTGTTTTGTTACGTCCATTGTGTGTGTGGATAGAATAGTGCTGGACCATACAAGGGTTGTGATTATTTGTATAACAGGTTTTATCCTGCAACTACTAAGATTGTACGAGACATTCACTTCTGAGGGACTCTGTGGTGCAATCATCCTCAATATATCTAGAACTAGACAACATATGTTTTCCCAGCCTGGAGATCCAGACATTTTGTGATCCAGGCTATAGTGGATGCTGCTCATGTTTGGAGATAAGTGGTAACAAAATTCCTCTGGTCAGCCTATCCAGAGACATTATCAAACAAATAAAATACCTATAACACCAAAAACAGTTTGAGTGATGACTCATGAAGGACTTTAATAAACTAAATACCAACTTTACAGTCCAGCGAAAGTATCATATATATACCGTAAAATCTCGCGTCACCCGTGTGTTAACGGGGCCCGAAAGGGGAGCAAAGAAAAGTAACACTGTCCCCTACCAAGCATGTCGTAAAAAGCGACTAAGGAGGGTTGGGCATGGGGCCGGTTACACCATCCTGTAAAAAATTTAAACCACAAAAAACTTCAACAAATATGGACAAGTCAAATAAAGAAAATAAAACACAGCCATCCAAGACAGGGGAAGGTCCTCTCGCGGGGAGGCGTATGATGCAACACAGAGAAAGCCGAAAGGAGTCTGTGTTGCTGACTAACCTTCTTTCTTCTAGGAGAACTTCCAGATTTGGCACCTGGAATGTTCGGACATTAAACGAACAAGGGAAAGTGGCGCAAGTAGCAGCAGAAATGAGGGAATACAAAATCGAGGTTCTGGGAATGTGTGAAACAAAGTGGAAGGGGGTAGACAGGAAGAAACTCATCACAGGTGAATTGGTGCTGTCCTCAGGACATGAAGACGATAGTTCACACCACAGTGAAGGGGTAGCTCTTATGTTATCTAAAGAAGCACAGGAAGCACTAATTGAATGGGAAGCTGTTGGACCCAGAATAATAACAGCTTCTTTCAAAACAGCTAAAAAGAAAATTCATGTAAATGTCATCCAATGTTATGCACCAACTAATGACAAAGAAGAGTCTGTGAAAGAAGCATTTTATACTAAACTACTGGAAATTATGGATAAAGTAAAAAGAAGAGACATCACAATTTTGATGGGTGACATGAATGCAAAGATAGGTACAGTCAACACTGGATTCGAAGAAGTCATGGTAAAACATGGGCTAGGAGTAATGAATGAAAATGGAGAGCTATTTGCAAACTTCTGTGCTTCATATCAACTGGCTATAGGAGGAAGCATGTTTCCACATAAGAGAATACACAAGGCAATATGGATATCACCAGACCATAGAACAGAAATTCAGATAGATCATATATGCATAAACAAGAAGTTTAGATCATCATTGCAGGATGTAAAGGTATATAGAGGAGCAGATGTGGCATCAGATCACCATCTTCTGATAGCCAAAGTAAAAATGAAACTCAAGAGATATGCAACAATGCAAAATTATAGACAACAGTTTAATGTAAGACAGCTAAGAAATCAAGAAACAAGAGACAAATTTGCGGTCACAGTATCCAACAACATCCAAGTGCTCCAACAGCTGGAAGATGTAGAGAATACAGAAGACTATTGGCAGCAGGTCAAAACAGTATGGAAGGAGACATGTGAAGAAATACTGGGGAAAAGGGAAAGACAACAAAAAGCATGGATAACAACAGAAACCATCAATAAGATAAAAGACAGAAAAAACAAGAAAGCAGAGTTAAACACAAGCAAAACTAGAAGCTCCAAAGCCAAGGCTCAAGAAGTGTACACAGAAGCAAACAAAGAAGTAAAAAGAAGTATCAAAAGAGACAAGAGGAAATATATTGAGGAGTTGGCAAGAGAGGCAGAAGATGCTGCAGCCAAAGGAAATATGAGAGAACTGTATAGCAGCACAAAGAAGCTAACAGGGAAATACAAGCAAACAAGTTGCCTCATAAAAGACAAGAATGGGAAACTGCTCAGCAATATACAAGAGCAAATGAAGAGGTGGACAGAATATTTTGGGGGCCTTCTCAATAGACCAGCTCCACAAAACCCGCTGGACATCCAGCCAGCAGAAGAAGAGCTACAAATTAACGGTGAAAGACCAACGAAGGAAGAAATAAAGAAAGCCATAAAGCTTCTAAGAGAGGGAAAAGCGTCTGGACCTGATGGCATTCCAGCAGAGGCCATCAAAGCAGATATCGACACGGCTACAGAGATGTTATATAAATTACTTGGTAAAGTCTGGGAAAAGGAAGAGATACCAGCAGAATGGAAGGAAGGATATCTGGTTAAGTTGCCTAAGAAGGGAAATTTACAAGAGTGCACAAATTATAGAGGAATAATGTTACTATCAGTGCCATGAAAAGTATTAAACAGGATTATCCTTGAGAGATTAAAAGAGTCCATAGACAAGAAACTGAGAGATGAACAAGCAGGTTTTCGACAAAACAGATCATGTACAGACCAGATAGCCACTTTGAGAATAATAGTTGAACAAAGTCTGGAATGGAATTCACCACTATACATCGGATTTGTGGACTACGAAAAGGCATTTGACAGTGTAGACTGAGAATCACTTTGGAAATTGATGAGGCATTATGGAGTTCCCCTGAAGATCATTAATTTAATAAAGAAAACATATGAAGACATGACATGCAGAGTTCTTCACGAAGGACAGCTTACAGAACCGTTTGGGATAAGAACAGGAGTGCGACAGGGATGCCTCTTAACTCCATTTCTTTTCTTGCTGGCAATAGATTGGGTTATGAGATCATCGACAACACACAACAGAAATGGAATCCAGTGGACTCTGACTAAGCAGTTGGATGATCTGGATTTTGCTGATGACTTGGCTCTTCTGTCCCATAACCGTAATCAGATGCAGGACAAATTGAAAACACTCGATGAGAGGTCACAGCAATTGGGTCTGAAAATACACAGGGAAAAGACAAAAATAATGAGAATAAATGCAGGTAATGATAACAGGGTTGAACTTGAAGAAACACCAATTCAAGATGTTGAATCATACACATATCTTGGCAGTAATATAGACAAAGTTGGAGGGACAGACAGCGATATCAAAATAAGAATACAAAAGGCAAGAGGAGCTTTCATTGCATTGGGAAATATATGGAGATCAAGAGAAATTGGATCCAACACGAAAATAAGAATCTTCAACTCAAATGTGAAGTCAGTCCTATTGTATGGCTCGGAGACATGGAGAACAACAAAGACAACAACCAAAAAGCTACAGACTTTCATAAATGGGTGCTTGCGTAGAATCGAGGGATTAAAATGGTATGACAAGGTTACCAACGTGGAACTGATGACAAGAACTAGACAAGTGCCAGTGGAACAAGAGATGAGAAGAAGACGATGGCGATGGATAGGACACACACTGAGGAAACCTGTTGATAGCATTACAAGGCAGTCCTTGTTCTGGAACCCCCAGGGCAAGAGAGGCAGAGGAAGACCAAGAAGTACATGGAGAAGAGAGTTGGAAACAGAGGTGAAAATGATGAGGAGAACATGGAAAGAACTTGAGATGATGGCTTGGGACAGGAGGACTTGGCATGTGTTTGTTGAAGGCCTATGCTCCTTTGGGAGTGGAGGGTTATGAATGAAAAATCTCGCGTATAATACGCACTCGTGTATAATACGCATGCTTGATTTAGCCCAACATTTTCTGGTAAAATGGAAATTCGTGTATAATACGCGCCATAATTTTTCAAGATTTTATTTTATGAAACATTTGTTAAAAAAACTGAAAGTATAATAATAAACAGAAATAGGTACGCAACACCTACATTTTAGGTACTTTGGACTGAAAGACCATGTCGCTTCATAAAACGAACTGCTCATCCATATGACGCTTTAAATGTTGTTGGGCCTGTACGAGATTTTGTAAGTTCCAGAGCTAAAGTCGTATTTCAATGCATGAAACACCGATGCCTTGTTACCTTCTATCCACTACCCACTCCAATAATGTTTTTTCTAGGTCTGGAAGATCTGGTGGTGACCCACGATTCGCCTTTTTCTTACTAAGCAACACTTGCAGCACCTCTTTCTTTTTTCGCCATAATCAAATGTTGCACTCGTTAATGGAAAAATGTCGACTTGCTGCCCGATTGCCGTTAGATTCTGCATATTTTACCACTAAGAGCTTTTCTGCTGCAGTATAACATTTTCTCGAATTCATTTTTAGGGCTCAAAATAATAAAACGACAAATTTCACAACCAAGCTTAATATCAAAACAGATTGAAGACCAAGAGTGCGAAATGCGTTTTGCGACAATGTCTGACACATACGAAAACACATGGCACATTCAATTTCGCGCCATTTTCACTGTTAAATTGTGACAAAAACTTGACAGACTTTCCAATGTAGGTTACTTTCGAAATCGAACATGACTTTTTTTTTTTAGTACTCGCGTATAATACGCGCCCGAGTTTTAGCGGGCAAAAATGAGTAAAAATTGTGCGTATTATACGCGAGATTTTACGGTATATATATATATATATATATATATATATATATATATATATATATATATATATATATATATATATATATATATATATATATATATATATATATATATATATATATATATATATATATATATATATATATATATATATATATATATATATATATATATATATATATATATATATATATACTGAAGCACATTAAAAACGCACCACCTGTATAATCCAGAAACAGAGTGTGAAATGTAAATATAAGTGTTTACATGTTTACATATTTGGAATCTTTATTCATTTTCCTATAAATCCATGCTGGTCATTAATTTGTACATTTGATTGTTATGAAATTCATTGCATTCTGTGCAGGCAAGGGAGAAAACCAAAAATGCAACCAATAAAAAAATTCATTCTCACTATCCTCAGTATCTGGTATGTCCACCGTGTGCTTGCAAACAAGCTTGGCAGCGGCTCCGCATGGTACGCACAAGTCTCTGAAGGAAATTCCGGGGAATCAAGTCCCATTCACGTGTAAGAGCAGCTTCGAGCTGTTGCAGATTAGCTGGAGAACCTTGCCTGTAGACTCTGCGTCCAAGCTCGTTCCACAGATGTTCTATAGGGGATATGTCTGGTGATAGGGCAGACCAATCAATCGTCACAATGTTCTGCTGCTGTAGATATTGCTGCGTAATGCATGCGGTGTGCGCACGTGCGTTATCCTGCTGGAGAAGCTGCAAGTCTGGATAATTTGTGAACGCAGGAGCAACAAATGCATCCAGAACCTCATCTCGATATGTCACAGCATTAACATTTCCACGGAAGACGTGAAGAGGCACGCGATGGTGAAAACTGAATCCTCTTCAAATGTGAATACTGCCAACTCCAAATCGGTTGTGCTGACGAACACTGCTATCTGCAAAGCGCTCTCCACACCGTCGCCAAATCCGCATACGTCCATCAGCAAAGGATATGTTGAATCTGCTCTCGTCTGTGAATAGGACAGCATTCCACTGCAGTCTAGTCCATCTGACATGTTGCTCTGCCCATTGCAGGCGCTGCTGACGACGTCTGTGAGTCAAGTTTGGCCCAACATAAGGTCGTCTTGCAGTAAGGCTTGTATCTCTGAGTCGTCGTATGACTGTCATTCGAGAGACTTGCCCACGTCTACCCACTATTGCTCTTGCTGTTTGACTTGCCGGGAGAGAACGATTCCTTAGGTGACTCAGCACAATATGACGATCTTGCGCAGGGGTAGTAACTCGTGGTTGGCCACTCCGAAGTCTATCCCGGGCACTGCCAGTGGTTCCGTAACGTTCATTGAGACGTACAATAGTGCTGTGGTTGCAATTCATCCTTCTGGCAATGGCCCGCGAGCTCATTCCGGTCTCCAACATACCAATGGCTCGTTGGCGGTCGTTTTCAGATAGTCGTGGCATTTCAAGCACATGTACTGGGTGTTTTGTCTCAACGGCCTTTTTATACCGAGTATACTGCCACAACGCGTACACATTTTCAGGGTCATAGCTTTTGGGAATCGTGTTGCACGTGTAACTTTCATTGTTTTCATGTAGTCTGTACACAAACCCGTGGGTTGAATCATGCACTTTCCATTCCAGCAGCCATTCGCTCTCTACCTCATGACAAACACGGGGAAAATCCATTCCCACACTTTTTTTCCAGCTTCTCGGCATCGGTATATATAATAGTGGTGCGTTTTTAATGTGCTTCAGTATATACTGTTCAAAAAAAGAAACGCATAGCTATCCGAGGGCGCGTTTTTATGAGTTTGTAAGTAAAATTTGGTGCTAGGGTATATAAAAACCAGCCTCAAATGTTCTTTACAGTGTCAAATGCACGTGATGACCTGAATTGCGTTCGTTTTTGTAATCGTTACAACGCAGTGGTCAATAGTGTTTATGACGCAATTTTTGACCACAGCTCATGTTGCGCGCACATGAAAGCAACAAAATTTGGGGTGAACACTATTCACTGACTACGCAACTGAAACCCTATAAAAGCATAACGCTACACACAAAAAATTCAGTTCATTTTCAAGCAGACATTTATGGCGTCTCTATCGATAAATTTAAGGAACATTTCTATTGGCCGACTGCATGCAGGCGAAAGTCAAAGTCAGGTTGCCAGGCATCTAAACGTGCATCAGCGTACCAACAGTCAACTTTGGCACCGGTTCCAAGCCACTGGCTCAGTTGAAGACCGGCATCGCAGTGGACGACCCAGAGTGACAACAGCAGCGGAGGATCGCTTTATTCGGCTTCGTCACCTCAGAGACAGGTTTACAACAGCTTCCTCAACTGCCTAGTCATTGCCTGCAGGACGTCATGTGTCTGATCAAACTGTCCGGAATAGACTGCATGACGCTGGACTTTGGGCACAACGACCTCACCGAGGACCTGTCCTTATGCGCCGCCATCGCCAAAATCGACTTCTTTGGGCCAACCAGCATCGTCCCTGGGCAGCTGACAATCAATGGAGACGTGTCTGGTTTAGTGACGAATCTTTCTTTTTGTTGCAGCGTCATGATAGACGGCGTAGGGTCTACCGTAGGCGAAATGAACGTTTTGCCCAAAATTGCGTTGATGAAGCTCCGCCGCACGGTGGTGGAGGTGCAATGGTGTGGGGAATGATCAGTTACAACGAAAGGAACCAATTGGTGCACATTGAAGGAGGCTTGAATGCGCAACGATACGTCAATGAAATTCTTCGACCCCATGTCCTTCCATTTTTGGCTGCTCAAACGTCTGGGTTTCAACAGGACAACGCCAGACCCCATTGTGCACGGTTGACCACGCAGTTCCTGACTGCCAACAACATTCTCACCCTTCCCTGGCCATCCCTGTCTCCAGACATGAGTCCGATTGAGCACCTGTGGGATGAGCTGCATAGACGTGTTTGTCGCCGAGACGTTGCTCCAGCCAATCGTCGTGATCTGTTCCAGGCACTTCAGGAAGAGTGGGCAGCCATCCCACAGGCCCACATCAGACGTCTGATCGCATCCATGCCCAGGAGATGCCAGTCGCTGATCGATGCAAGAGGAGGCCACACACCATACTAACGGGAAAGCCCGTACGCCAAAAAACTCTCGTGACCCAGATGCGAAACAACTGTCAATTGATTGGGTGAACCCTAAGGTATTCTTGTGTGCAATTTGAACAATTAACTCATTAAATTAAAAAAGTTATTGAATGTCAAAATTATGGCTATGTGTGTGCCTTCAGTAGCTATGCGTTTCTTTTTTTGAACAGTATATATGTTAAGGTGAAATACATAATTAATATTTGAAATATAACTTTATCATACTTAACTATTGTGGAAATGGACATTCCATGTTTATTTATTTTATCTTGTAAAAACATTTAAATTCCTTATCATTTTCCTAACCGAAAAGAGAAACGGTATAGGATCAATAAATTGTAAATATATATGATCAGTCTTACTTAATTATTTAAATTGAGTTAAGGTTCTGTTAGTTATATATATTTATTACATATTTAATTAACTAATTAATCCCCTAGCAGAGTCAATACAAAAATAATAATCATTATTCAAGGGAGGATCTTGAGAGGTAGCACTTAGACCTTCAGTAACAAACACTTTTACCATACTTGAGGGTTTATACAGCTTGACTCTACCTTTGATAGTCGATACACTTTTGCTCTTTTCAGAGAAGGGGGTATTTCTTATAAGACCAGTCTCTTATCTGGAACTATTCTGGTATCATCTGATACATCTTTTTGTCCAGGATATCTTTCATTTAATAACATCTGAACCTCTCGCGACAATGGTAAAAGCGTCGAGTGTACATATGAAGATCCAATAATGACTCCAAGCATTGTATTGACTCACTAGGAACTTGACTGCACTGGTCAAGTCAAAGCTGTACAATAAACAATCTTGAAGAACCAAGTGTCAACGGTGAGATACTTCAAATGAGTCGTTTTGGGTTAAACATTCGACTCAAGCGCGTCTTGGCATGTTTCCTTCAAGAGCGACGTCTTCATCTTAAAGATGATTATAATGATCGTGTCTTTCCGAACCAAGGATAAGTACACGAGAAAATTACATCTATATCAGACGGCGAATATTGGGATCTGCCTCCAGAATATTTGCTGGATGGCAACAGATCGCCGCGACAAACCGCGCCATCCTGTTCAAACGTGGTGCACGGTGGTACGCAAATAATTGAACCTACAATTAACTTAGATAAACTTAAAAGTGCGTCTATACTAGACTCACGTGTGAGGATCTCAAACATTTAACTCCCCTGCGAAAATAACTCAACATAATAAATAAGCTGTTCGAGGCGAAAACCGAAGTGACTTGGCTGTTATTCCTGTTGGCGCGGCTGGCCAACTGCAGCCTCTCGACGTGCCAGTCAATTAACCATATAAGGACTGTTTGAGGACGGAATAAGAGTCCTCAATGTTTACTGAAAACCTTCCGTCTGGGAAGATGAAGAAAGGGCATGCATGAAAACTTACTGAATAGGCCTGAGCGGATTGGAAAAACATCCCTGAGACAACAGTAGGAGAGCAGTTTTTTTTTTTTTTTTTTTAAAGAAATGCTTCACCACCATTCCTTTAGATTGCACAGAGGACAGTATTGTGTTGGAAAACGCGGACTGTGTCGAGCAATGAATCTGACGATTCGGACTCTGAATCTGAAGAAGTTTTAGACTGATACTACAGAAGTCCATAAAATATACTATACGATAAAATTTCAGTCAAATTTGCTCCTTTGAAATACGTTTTTGTTGTCAGTTTATTCCAGCGTTTAAATTTTTTCCTTGTTAATGAATGTGCAAACAAATGCTGCGTCTTACAATCGATGTCGTCTTAGAATAGATGAAATAAGGGAATACGGAATTACGATAATTTTGAAACTTGGCTGTATTATTTTATATACGGCAACTTGAGCATCATACACACAACTAGTAACAAACAAACAAACAAACAGAGTAAAACAGAACAAACAAACAAACAAAAAACCTATTTAAAAAGCAGACCCATTACAAAGAGGGTCAGAGTGAAAAGACATAATTCCCTGGTCTCACATTAATTAATTAATGGCTTCACATTAAGACGTAACGTTAACTTCTGTCATTTCATTAAACGTCATCGCTGTGGAATTGAGCCAGACATGTTTAGAACTCAATGAGGGCTCACAGGATATTACAAAAAGCGAACAAGACGCTTTTATAAACAATCATTCACAGCAGCGCGCCATGTAATAACAGTTTTTTGGGAGCTATACCACGATTTCCTTTGCTCGTAAAATGCATACACAAGGATGCAAAAAATAATAATGATGCTAATAATAAACAATCTGTTTCTTCCCTCGTGTGCCGTCTCTCTCTGGCTCGTGAGACCTGACCCTGATTGCCTGATAGGCCAAGAACATTGATGTGTCAAATCACATTGTACACACATGACAGACACTTATTGACAGCCGCTACGAGAGTTAAATGTGGCAAAACGTGCTTTATGTCGGCAGTGTCTGAATTTGTTTTGTGTAATCTGGAGTTCAGCGTGAGTTTTATTATTTCCCTGCAAGAATAAACACGAGTAAACAATGTTCTATAAAAGCACGTTTCACTAGCTTTGCCCAACTTCAAAATGCTATA
This sequence comes from Oreohelix idahoensis, assembly GCA_024509875.1. NCBI lineage: Eukaryota > Metazoa > Mollusca > Gastropoda > Stylommatophora > Oreohelicidae > Oreohelix > Oreohelix idahoensis. The sequence continues at coordinate 230,628 of JAMPIV010020305.1, forward strand.
TCTCAGCGAATATATAACGCATATAAGTGAAATTTTGTGTGTGAATTTGAAATGGTATAGACCCTATGAATTAAATTTTTCATTAAAATGCGGCCATTGGTTTCAATATTCGTTTCTTTGCGATATAATATAAAATCCTACTTGCCAACACAAATCACACGCACACATATTGAAATGTCTACAGTAAATTATACGACCTCATTTGCACATTTTTGGTTTATCAAGCAATTGGCATGATTTTTGAGTGAAATTGCGTGAAATCGCACTTCTTGAACATAAAACAGTTTATATCCGGTGCAACGCACACATTGTCAATCAGAGGTGTGTCTACAAAAATTATTGTGTGGTTAAGAAGGAAAAATGAGTCTGCGAGTACATTTTATGACATTACAGCAAATCACAAATAGGATTTTTAAGTATTTCTGCAATGAAGCTACTCGAGGAAAACTAGATCATTCTATTTCAAACCCACAAAAGAGGACTATTCACGCATTGGGGATAAGCAAACGATTATTGCACCGCTGGATAGCGACATCTGAAATGTCTAATTCCAGTGTTTTACACACGAAAATTAGGCCAAGAGTGGTGGATAATTTTGAAAGAGAATTGATCCGCAGAGAAATTTGCAATATGTTTCACAATAATGAGGCAGTGACTTTAAGGAAATTGAAAATTTGGTTAAGAAAGAATAATGACATTGATATTTCCAAATCTACGCTATGGAGGACTATTAGGAGTTTGGGATTCACTTTTAGAAAATATGTTGGTGGTAGAAACCTTATTTGTGAGAAGCCTCATATAGTTGCAATGAGAAGCAAATATTTACGCGAGGTCAGAGAAATGAGAAGAGATTGTTATGATTTTGTGTATTTAGATGAAACTTGGATCAATGCGCACCACAGTAATGAACGAGAATGGCAATCATCTGATGGAACAACTAAAAGACTAGTACCAAGCAGCAAAGGACAGCGCCTAATAATTGCACATCCAGGAAGCAGCCATCATGGGCTTCTAAATAATACTGAACTCATATATGTTTCAAAATCCACAGATAATAGGGATTACCATGCAGAGATGAATGGCAAGATATTTCAAGATTGGATTGTGAATCATGTACTTCCTTCCTTAGATAGACCGTGGTGTTTGATAATAGACAATGCCTCATATCACAACGTTGTGGCACCAGAAGACAAAGTTTCTAATTCACCAAGTATTAAAGATGTAATAAAGATTTGGCTGACCATAAACAACATTCCATTCAATGAAATGTCCATGAACCTGAATTACTTGGAATTGTAAAAAAAGACACAGCATACAAAGATATTTCACATAGACAAGGCAATCCATGAACATGGTCACAGATGTTTAAGATTACCTCCTTACCATTCTCACTTAAACCCAATAGAATTAGTATGGGCTAAAATTAAGGAACAGGTAGCAACAGAAAATAGAACGTTCAAATTAAAAGATGTTGAAATACTTATAAAAGCCGCCATCTCCAATATAGCCAGGGATTATTGGAAGAAAAGTGAGAACCATGTGTTACATGAGGAAGAGGAATATTGGAAGAATGATGGTTTGTCCTTCATTCAGCCGAGATTGATTTTCAATTTCTCAGAGACATCTGATTATGATTCGGATGAAGTTTAATTTCTTTAAAGATGACCTTACCGTTATTTACAAGCACATCAGAGGAGCAACGTTCCATTATGATATTTATGAACCGCAAAGAGATGATACCCATTGAAATAATTAGATCAAGGAAAGTCCAGTATGGTAGCGCATTAAAAGTCAATGACAAACAATGTCACGAGTATCTCGCATGCAGATCATTTAAGAAATCATCTTCAACACGTATTCAATTGCAAACATGATGGCCACATTATTGTAATAGTAGACACGCCTATGCCTAATCAATTCACAGAATCTGTCCATGAAGTGGTAAAATTTGTTTTCTCGATACACAATAATTAGTATGCCGACAAAGATCAAAGGATTTCATCCGTTTATGGGAACTGGACAAGATGCACAGATATAAAGTATATATTTGTTGGGTCTAACCCCATATAACATCGTATGCAAAAAATGGCATTAATACGTTAGACGGTTAATCAGATAATTACATGTGAAGTTGGGCAAAGCTAGTGAAACGTGCTATAACAATATTTGCACTATTGTTTCATCAGCTTACCCTATTTTGCTACCGTTTTCGGATAATATTTTCACAATTGTTTCCCACAGTTAACTCTTTTTGCTGCAGTTTTTGTTTCGGACAATATTTTCATCATTGCTTCCCGCAGCTAAATCTATTTTGCTGTAATTTTTGTTTCGGACAATATTGTAACCATTGCTTCCCGCAGCTAAATCTATTTTGCTGCAATTTTTGTTTCGGACAGTATTTTCACCATTGTTTCGTACAGTTCATTCGTTTTTGCTGCAGTTTTTCGGGCAATATTTTCTCTTTTGCTTTAACAATTTACTACTTGTTACTTTTTTTTTGCTATGGTTTTCGGACAATACTTTAACTCTTGTTTCCCTTTTTACTGCCGTTCGCCTTTGTATAACTTTGTCTCCCTCTGTTAACTCATTATGGAATAACGACGTCATCGCTTGTAGTTCTCATTTATATTGTGTCTTGGTCGCATCTTTCGTTATCGTTGTCATTCTCATCTACTGTGTCATTCTCCCAGGTTCTCATGTTTTACACAGGGTCTTAGTTTTTATTTTTCTCTTCTCTTATGGGCTCCATGTTAAGGGTTGTATGCATATATCTAGAGGAAACAACCTCTATGTAGACTTAATGTTTTGTACATTCCTTCTTTCATGAAAATATTATTTGCTTCTATGTTCTATTGCCCCAGTTTTGCAGTTCTACGTTGCAGATTTAGTCCCATCATTTTATATTGTCTTGTACGCTGCTATTATAAAAATGTACGTTATGTTCCATACTGCCTCTAGATATCTCTTATGTGCTGCATTATCTTTTTGCTTCTCTTTGTTCCGGGATCGAAACCAGCGTCACGCTCAAGTCTACCCAGCTGCAAATGGGTATCTGACTCTGCCCGTGAGTTAAGGAAGGCTAGAAAATGAAGAAGGGAACTATTCACCCCACCTCATAAAGCTGGATCTAATATAGTGAAGTCTGTAACACGTTACTCTCCTCCAGCAGTATCTACTATGGGACTACCTTTTTATCTTTGGTAAATCTATCTGCTCATTGTTCCTGGATTAAGATCTGGTTAATTCTTAACAACAGAGCATTTTCTCTTATTTTTCTTCGACCAGTGGTGACTTGTGTTGACAACTGGCCCACATCTCATGAATGTTAATGAACATTATTGCCACAGACTGCAGATAACTAGTTGACAACTAGCCCATGTCTCATGAATGTTAATGCACATTATTGCCACAGACTGCAGATAACCAGTTGACAACTGGCCCAGGTCTCATGAATGTTAATGAACATTATTGCCACAGACTGCAGATAACCAGTTGACAACTGGCTCACGTCTCATGAATGTTAATGAACATTACTGCCACAGACTGCAGATAACCAGTTGACACCTGGCCCACAACTCATGAATGTTAATGAACATTATTGCCACAGACTGCAGATAACCAGTTGACAACTGGCCCACATCTCATGAATGTTAATGAACATTATTGACACAGACTGCAGATAACCAGTTGACAACTGGCCCACGCCTCATGAATGTTAATGAACATTATTGACACAGACTGCAGATAACCAGTTGACAACTGGCCCACGTCTCATGAATGTTAATGAACATTATTGCCACAGACTGCAGATAACCAGTTGACAACTGGCCCACGCCTCATGAATGTTAATGAACATTATTGCCACAGACTGCAGATAACCAGTTGACAACTGGCCCACGCCTCATGAATGTTGATGAACATTATTGCCACAGACTGCAGATTCCCAGTCTCTTTTCCCCCTTCGCCGAGGTTACATCGTGCCATTGAAAAAATTATGTTAGTTCTGTGGGTAATGCTTTCAAAAAGCAGTTATGTTAGGATCCACATATATAAATTTGCATATTTAAACAAAAGTTATCCTTTGAATGTATAGTAGAATCGACTATCTGCACACTGTTGATTAGAGATACGATCTAGACTCTTTGTGGGAAAAATAGGATTTTTGATCAAGCCACAGATCTTGCGAATTGCTTGACTTGTTTGACACATACAGATAATAATAATAATTTTATTAATTGATTGAAAAGCAAAATTCCGAAATTCTTTCAAATGCTTTTATCGGGAAGCTCAGTGATCTAACAAAAAACAAACAAACAAACAAAATTTCACGTGGAACCTTACAACCGTTCTGTCAGCTCAACTGGTCAAAATGTGGCTGAATATATGAACTCTACTCAAATCTCAGATCTGCCTCCAAATGCATGTCTATTATTCCATATCGGAAATTCGACTTGATCATAGTGATTGAGGAAAATTTTTCACTGTGTGATGATCGTTAATTTAATAGACCTGGTGAATCACATGGATATTGAAGTTCCCAGATTTTGAGGACACGCCGCAAATTTCAGTTTATGTATTTTCGGCGTAAAGCTATTTTTGTCCCAAGAATTGTTTTTCATGAAATTGTCGTTCAGTATCTTACCAGGTCTAATCTAATTCGCCACGTTTTTGTTGCCCATTCGCCACGTGTGTCGATCTAGACGAACAGGCGAAATCTGTTTCATCTACCATTGTCCTGCTGATGATAATCGTCATGTGAAGATGAAATGACGGTATCGTGCGTTTAGTAATGGATGTATGATGGCATATCCTCTCATTCTAAACTCTTCAATCACACGTTTGCTTACCCTTTCGCCCTGTTTTATTATGTTAAATCATGTTGGGCGCATTTTAAAAAGTTTCCTAAAAATATTATACATCATTTTTGTGTGACATCTTCGCAGGAGTGTCAAGTTCCGTTAAATCTGAAAATGATAGAAACCCATTACAGTAAGTCCTCGAATTATCGAACTTCGACTTAACGTATTTCTGATTTAACGGACAAAATTTCCTGGTCAGTTTCTCGGTACTTCTCAGTTTTAATTTTGTGTACATCCTTTATTTATTAACTTTTGTCAAATGCTCGGTCCCATCATAACGCGTACGTCGCTCCATCACATGATAGTTGTGCTATAGTTTTATTTCTGCGTTTTAAATATATATTTTGTAATTAATAGAGCGCGGTTGAAAAAAAAACACTTGAGCCTAAAACAAACGTTACATTAAAAAATTGGAATCGTGAATATCCGTGGCTCGTGTTTGTGAAGAATATGGTTTGGAGATACAACCTGCGTCAGATCTAAGCAAAGACACAAGATATGTTTAAAATAAAATATGTTTAATGTGTGACGCGAATACTCCATGTAAGGTAAGAAAACATGAAAATGATATAAAGATCGTCACTGGAAGATTCTAAGTTCATATGGCATGTGCAAAAGAGTTCTTGCAGTGTTTCTATATGAAGTGTTGAGTTGAAATTAGTAGCATTCTAGATATAACCACATAAACACCTTGCAAGAGGGTATGTGTAGCAATAATCGCAAGTGGAGATAGTCCATAAGATGCATAATGATAATGTAACAAGATATGTCGTTCATTCGTTCATTCATTCACGTGTTCGTTCGTTCAATTATTCATTCGTTCGTTCGTTCGTTCGTTCATTCGTTGATTCATTTATTCGTTCGTTCGTTCACTCATTCAATTATTCATTCATTACCTTCCAGCTGCACACAGATAATAGGCCTTCAACAAACCTATGCCAAGTTCACCTGTCCCGCGCCATCAGCTCAAGGTCCATCTATGTCCTTATCATTCCTTTAAATTTTATCTCCAGTCCTCTTCTCCGTGTGTTTGCCCGTCTCTTCTTCTTCTTTCTTCTTTGATCCTATGCCGCAGACTGTCAAAGCAGTCAGTGGCCATCACACCTGGTGGCGTCTTGTAGGGCAGCAACAAATTGCTTCCACTTTATTCGGTTGGCGGCCATCCTTCGTACAGTGCCCAAACTCTGTCCGCCTCAGTCTATCTCTTTTACCCTGTTGATTCCTGAGCTAGGACTAAACTTTAATGCTATCAACAGGTTTTCTCAGTGTGTGTCTTATTCATCGGCAGCGTCTTGAGATGATATAATGGTAGATTGAAAATGTTTCGGTGCATTTTAACACTCCCAGCTTTATTACTTGCATAACCATAGAGCTCGAGTGATTAATCTTAAAATAAAAACGTTTCTGTTCTACCTTAAATCTATAGTCTTATGAGTATGACTGTTAAATTAATGTCTCAAACCATTTACCTGGTCTTTTTAAAATATCAGATATATAAAACAGTTAACTTATGTTTTTTAAAAATGTGTTGTGTGTGTGTATTTGCTTTTGTGTGTGTGTGTTTTTTTTACAGAGACATTCTATGCAAATAAGCCAACAATCAACATGTCTAACTCATGTCGTAAAAGCCGACTTCTGTCAGGCAGTGCATTTAACTGGCAACTTCATCATATAGAACATGCAGGAGCATGTGCTTAGATGCAAACTTCTAGCAAGGGATTTTTGTTGCAGTAGTGGTTCCATGATCTGCAAGGAGAGAAAAAATGAAATGAAAAAAAAATGTTGTCTTATTTGACTGACTGTTTTATTCACTTTACTTTTCTGTGTCTGCATTAGCCATCAGTAGTATAGGTTGTGCTGTTTGCTTTAAATCTTCGTACATGGCTTGCTTCTAATAGTAAAAATAACCCTGCTCAGTGTATAGGCATGATCAATTGTATTGGTTATTGTTACCTTTGAAGACTAACATTACCGCTTGAGTGCTGTTAATCCATATCTCATTTTTTTCTCTTACTTTGATTATCGTATTGTATGTATATGTGTGTATGTGCGTCTGTGTACAACTGCGAAATGAGCACATTATTTTGTGTAATGTGTACATCATTCTGCAAAACAGACGTTAGTCTCTTGTTCCTTACATAATACGCGGTGATAATTTATATACAGTAGTAGTGTGTCATGCACGTTTCGAGTCAGATTCTGCAGGTGGAGCGTGACTTTTATATAGTAAAATACTCCAATCGATTCTGCAGGTGGAGCGTGACATTTATATAAGGAAATACTCCGATCGATAATGGCGGCGTATGTTAGTAAGTAGGTTGTATAGTGTATGATTCAGCAGTGTGTAGTAATGTTTCTTTATTCATACAACATATATACAACATATACATATATACATACAATATATATTTTACAACATATAGGCAACATATATACAAAGGCCAATGATTATTTTTTACGTTTTATATATATATATATATATATATATATATATATATATACATACATACATACATATACATATACATATACATATACATATATATATATATATATATATATATATATATATATATATATCAGCAGTCAAGATCACAGGCACAAGGTAGGATAAGCAGAAAGACTAGATATTGAGGGGAGATGTGGTGACATTGTCGAAGTAAAAAAGACGATAAAATGGGGGAACAAAGGCTAATTATTGTCGTAAGTTGGTCGGTGGGGTTTTAATGGAGAGTGTAATAACAATGTTATTACATTGTCCCAAGCCCGGCTGAAAAAGGAGGAGGGCGGCGAGAGAAAATCGGACTGATTCTAAAGGCGACGAACTGGAATGGACTACGACTTATGGAACTTGGAACACTTACTTACTTACTTAGTCGTTCCCCTTCTACCATGAGGTGTAGAAGTTTGGAAGAGAGAGCGCCAGACTATCCTATCTGCTGTCTTCCTCCTGGCCTGGTTCCATTCTAGTCCTCGGTCCTTCAAAGATTGTCTAATGTTGTCCTCCCAGCGGACTCTGGGTCGTCCTGGGGGTCTGGATCCCTGGCTCTTTGTTTCCCATGCTTGTCGTGGTAGCCGATCTTCTCCCATTCTGCAGACATGGCCAAACCATCTTAGTTGGGACTGTTCTAGTTGGATCTGCAGGGGTGGGATTTTAGGCCTTGGCGTATCGTCTTGTTGCGGACCATGTCTCTTCTTGTTACTTCAACCATCTTCCTCAGATACCTCATTTCTGAGGTTTGGACCTGGCTTTTATAGGTAGTAGTCATTGCCCATGATTCGCATACATATATCAAGACTGGGACATAGATGGAGTGGTATACAGCCATCTTCGTTTTCTTACCAACCTCTCTCTTGCTGAGGAATCCTCGATTTATGTCAAATATTTCTGCAAATGTTTTTTTCCAATTGTCAAATAGTTCTTCAAATGTTTTTTTCCAGTTGTAAAATATTTCTGCAAATGTTTTTTTCCAATTTTCAAATAGTTCTTCAAATGTTTTTTTCCAGTTGTAAAATATTTCTTCAAATTTTTTTTTTCCAAGTGGCAAATATTTCTTCAAATGTTTTTTCCAGTTGTCAGATATTTCTTCAAATTTTTTTTCAAGTTGTAAAATGTTTCTTCAAATGTTTTTTTCTAGTTGTCAAATATTTCTTCAAACGTTTTTTTCCAGTTGTCAAATATTTCTGCAAATGTTTTTTCCAGTTGTCAAATATTTCTTCAAACGTTTTGTCAAGTTGCAAAATATTTCTTCAAATGTCTTTTCCAGTTGCCAAATATTTCTTACAGTTGTCAAATGTGTCTTACAGTTGTCAAATATTTCTGCAAATGTTTTTTCCCAGTTGTCAAATATATCTTCAAATGTTTTTTCCAGTTGTCAAATATTTCTGCAAATTTTTGTTTTCCAGTTGTCAAATAATTCTTCAAATGTTTTTTCCAGTTGTAAAATATTTCTTCAAATGTTTTTTTTCCAATTGTCAAATATTTCTTCAAATGTTTTTCCAGTTGTCAAATATTTCTTCAAAGGTATCTTCCAGGTGTCAAATATTTCTTCAAATGTTTTTTCTAGTTGTCAAATATTTCTTCAAATGTTTTTTTCAGTTGTCAAATATTTCTTCAAATGTTTTTTCCAATTGGCAAATATTTCTTCAAACGTTTTTTGCAAGGTGTAAATATTTCTTCAAATGTTTTTTCCAATTGTCAAATATTTCTTCAAACGTTTTTTCAAGTTGTAAAATATTTCTTCGAATGTTTTTTTCCAGTGGTCAAATATTTCTTCAAACGTTTTTTCAAGTTGTAAAATATTTCTTCAAATGTTTTTTTCCAACTGTCAAATATTTCTTCAAATGTTGTTTTCTAGTTGTCAAATATTTCATCAAATATTTCTTCAGTTGGTTCTTGTAATTCCAGATATTTCATTAAATAATTCATTCATTTGTCAAATATTTCTTCACATGTTTTTTCCAGTTGTCAAAGAGTTCTTCAAATATTTCTTCAAATAGTTCTTGCAGTTGTCACATATTTCAGCAAATGACTAATCCGATTGCCAATATTTCTTGCAGCCGTTAAATACTTTTCATTAAATATTTTTTCATTAAATATTTGTTTTCTGTTGTCAGTACTTGACAAGTCAAATAATTCTTGCAGCTGTCAAAAATTTCTTCCAGTTGTCAAACATTTATCGTAATTGCCAAATATTTCTTCAAAAATTTCTTCTAGTTGCCAAATATTTCTTCAAATATTTCTTGCAGTTGTCACATATTTCACCAAATTACTAATCCGGTTGCCAAGATTTCTTGCAGCTGTCAAATACTTCTTTAAATATTTCTTTAAATATTTCTTGCAGTTTTCCAAAATTTTCATTAAATATTTTTTCATTAAATATTGTTTCCTGTTGTCAATACTTGACAAGTCAAATAATTCTTGCAGCTATCAAAAATGTCTTCCAGTTGTCAAACATTTCTCGTAATTGCCAAATTTTTCTTCAAATATTTCTTCTAGTTGACAAACATTTTTTCAAATATTTCTTCTAGTTGCCAAACATTTTTTAAAATATTTCTTCTAGTCGCCAAACATTTCTTCAAATATTTCTTCTAGCTGCCACATATTTTTGTCGAATATATCTTCCATTTTCACATATTTCTCAAAACTTTGTTCTAAGTTTAACAGATATTTCTTGACACGTTTTCTCTATCCATCTAATTTTTTCTCCATGGGCCACATTCTGTCACCAAACGTTACCCAAACATTACATCCATTAATAAAATATTTTATCAAATCTCTCTTCCTATCGTCAAACTGTACCCGTGAGGCCTTTCGTGCTAGTCTTATCGCACTCGCCGAAACAGTGGTAAGTTTTACTACATAAAGATAGCATACCCCTACCGTCGTATTCTAGTTTAAACAAGTCAGGGGTTCTCTTCTCGTATAATTTCTTACCCTGGCATTTCTGACAAACGATTTGGTACACTTGCACGAGTTGGGGTAAATAAGCGACATCATTCAAATACATCAGAGTACCGTTGCTTGTTCTTCTGGGAAAAAACATTTGCAGAAATATTTGACAACTGGAAAAAACATTTGCAGAAATATTTGACAACTGTAAGAAAAATTTTACCCATGCAAGAAATATTCAGAGAAATATTTGGCACGTGCAAAAAAAATAAAATAAATAAAAACAGGTTAATAGATATTTACCTACAGGTTGGAACATTTGAGCAGGACTGTGAGACAATTTTGGGACCATCTTTCCTGATTGGGAGAAAAGTTTTCACTAAAGTTTGAAAATTGCAGGACAACAAAGTAGATAACCGTTTGATAACTGGAACAAAGAAGCTATTTGTAAACATTGAAGAGAGAGGATCGGATGTTTTCATTCCATATTTGGGAGACATGACCTCTGCAGTAACGCGCAGAAATTTCCAGGCTGGCCCGTAGAATTGCTTTGAGCTTGATATAACTGGACCATTTATAAATTAATATTTTTGTAATAGGCCTATAGGTACAAATATATATATCCATACTGTCTGTTAACGCATTTGGAGCCCGTAAATTAGGGGGAAAGCTGTAATATTTTGAAATAGCAAAGAACGTTTTTCCTTGTAACATTAAGAACGCTTCGTGTGTTCAAAGAGAGCTAACTATGAAAATAACAATTTACTATTTTATCGTCCCTTAATATTAAAGTGGAAATAATTGTATAACCAATGTTGCACGGGGCATTAATGAGGCATACTTGTAATTGTAATACCCGTACGTCCTAAAGAAACTTTCTTTAAACTGCAAAAAGATATGTGTCACAGCAGTATTAAACGTATTTGGCTGTTTATAAATTTACAATAATTATTAAGTTTTTCCCCACTTTAACTTTTAGCAATTAAAATATTTTTAATCTGTTAAATATTACTTCTCTGTGAAATCTTACGATATTAAGGAGAAGGCATGGACCTGCAGCAGAAAATCTGTTATCATTTCTCGGCCAGTTGGCTAAGATCAAATTGTAAAACAGTTAGTCGTTGTAATAACTGTGGCGAGGTGAAATTATTTGATAAGAGAACCCCCGGGACTAGAATACGAAGGAGCTGAGATAATATCTTTATGTAGTAAAACTTACCACTGTTTCGGCGAGAACGATAATATTAGCACGAAAGGACTCAATAAACATCACAACACACTAGATAAACACACTTTTTTGGATGTCCTCAACACGCAACATTCATGCGCGGGAACAATGTCGGTTTCAAGACACACAATTCAGCCATCTACACGTACACCCAACACAGAAAATCCCTGTCATTTTTTTTTACATAAAAAGACCTGTCCACAACGATAACGTAACCACTTCACCTCTTTCCATCTAAAAATAGCTCTCTTCCATTATGTGTCCTGTTCGTATAATGTTTTTCTTAGATAAAGTATACGATCAATGGTTTCCGCGCGACGTTTTGCGCCGACCGTCGATCCGGTTTCATAACTAGCGGTAAAAGAAGGGTAGTGTTTAACTTTATTAAAAATGAATGAAAATGTCCTCGACATTGTTCCAGTTGCAGACTGTACAGCGACACTAAGGACTGTCTAGTTGACGCCACAATCAAGCCTGCAAATGACATATATCTCTACGGAGCATCGTTGTGTTCAATAAAACTGCCTATTTGGAATTGTCCAGCCTGGCTCACCCCCCCCCCCCCCACCTTATATTCTCATCAATACCTACACACAAAATACCAGACAAAACCAAAATCACTCACACCACACCACGCTCATTAGCCATCTTCCTCTATAAAATTTATCAATTTTTAAATATTTTCCTCTTTATCTTTAGAGCGCAGGATTTTATCGAGTTTTTGACGTCATTTTTTTCCTCACGCCAACACACACCCATGAGTCATCATCAATACCCCCCGCGCACTCTCCATTAAAAAACCCACCGACCACCTAACGACAACTTACATGGGTTTTTTTTTTCTGTCACCCCTATATTCTCATCAATACCTACACACAAAACACCACACAAAAACAAAATCAACACCACACCACACCACACCCCGGCTGCCAGCTACACGCCAATGGGGGATTCTTCAATAACGCTCGCATTCATTAAAAAAAAAACTCATTTTTTTTTCTTAAAAAAATATGTAAGCTCTGTTTGCTTTAGCTGTCTTATAAATATCTGTATGTGCGTGCTTATACATTGTCTTACTCCCACGCCAATACACTCATGAGTCATCACCCCCGCCAGTCAGCATCAATACACTCTCCATTAAAACCCCACCGACCAACTAACGACAATAATTAGCCTTTGTTCCCCCATTTTATCGGTTTTTTGACGTCATATTTCCTTATATAAACCCATTGGTTTTTTCTCTCACCCCGATATTCTCATCAATACCTACACACAAACTTTGACAATGTCACCACATCTCCCCTCAATATCTAGTCTTTCTGCTTATCCTACCGTGTGCCTGTGATCTTGACTGCTGAGATAACTCTTATATCTTTATATATACCTTGTATATTAATAAAACGTAAAAAATCATTGGCCTTTGTATAAATATTGTCTACATGTTGTAAAATATATATTGTATGTATATATGTATATGTTGTATATATGTTGTATGAATAAAGAAACATAACAACACACTGCTTAGTCATATACAATACAACCTACTTACTAACACACGCCGCCATTATCGATCGGAGTATTTCCTTATATTGATGTCACGCTCCACCTGCAGAATCGATCGGCGTATTTTACTATATAAAAGTCACGCTCCACCTGCAGAATCCGACTCGAAACGTGCATGACATACTACTTACAGTTGGGTACATTTTCTAGGTGAAATATGGTGCAGGTAGTTCTTTGTTTACGCGATATGCACGTTTCCGAGACCCACCTGTAAACAGAAATTGCATAAATGGAGCCAGATTTTCTCATTCTAAACATTTAAAGTATGGAGGTTGCGTTCCACCAATTCCGTGCCTAATAGAAAAAATAAATAGATGCAATAATTTTTACTTACTTTTTTAGTCCTACCTCTTCTACCGTGAGGTGTAGAGGTTTTTCATAGAGAGCGCCATACTATTCCATCGGCTGTCTTCCTCCTGGCCTGGTTCCATTATAGTTCTCGGTCCCTCAAAGATTGTCTAATGTTGTCCTCCCAGCGGACCCTGGGTCGTCCTGGAGGTCTGGATCCCTGGCTCCTAGTTTCCCATGCTTGCCGCGGCAGCCGATCTTCTCCCATTCTGCAGACATGGCCAAACCATCTTAGGACTTCTGGTGTCGTGTATTGTGGTTCGCACTATTGACCTGCCATTGAAACATCATTTTTTGATGATGCGTAGATGGCAGAGCGGATAGTGTGATTCGCTTGCATGGCTAGGCGGGGTTGTCGCACGGAAGGTCCAGTGTTCAAATCCTGGGTAAGCCACTCATGTCTGTTGTTTTTCTGTCGTCTGGTGTTCTACTTCTTTATTTCCTGCGAGTGCCTGATAACATACCTTTATATTTGTTTCATATTAATTTCATATTAATTTACTTGGGTCTGCAGGGGTTGGGTTTTTAGACCTTGACGTATCGTCTGGTTGCGGATTATGATGTAATAATAATCAGTTAATATTAATATATATCAATCATTCTAAGTACATGCACATGTAAAGAAAACAACATTAACAAGTTATTCAACACTGACAAGGGTAGGACAAATTCCTTCTTCATTTTTATCAACTTCTAATTCAACGAGGGGTGATGGGGTGAGTCATCTGAATAAGAAGCAGGCGATGCAGACATGGTTTTCCGAAGGTGTCCAGATTTGAATTTGTGAATGTGTCTGCTCACGGTGGATTTCTTGGTAGAGTGCAGCACGTTCCATCATTTTCCTCCTGACCATAAAGCTCCTGTCCAAGGAAGGATGATCTGGCTAAAAAATCATAAGGCAGGATTCAATTAAGTTTCACTGTAAATTGTCGGCTTAGTGATTGTTGCTGGCTGCTGCGAGTTGCTGAGTCTTCTACCAGCGTTGTGATCTTCTCCTGCGACAACAACTCTTCATTTCTCAGTTCTACTTTCTGAGATTCAAGCAAATTTTCAATTTCATTTTCGCCAACTCCATCTAAACCAGCTCAGGAGGCCACTCTACTACCATTTTTAATAGCTGTGATACTATTGTCATCAACGCAAAAGCTTTCAAAGTCATGACAGGAATTGACAGCACAGTGTTTTCAACACACCGTTCATGCATCGCTGTGGAACTTCATTCCATGCACTTTTGATCAGCGAAAGTGCATCTTTAATAGTGAATGCGCTCCAAAAATCCCTCAAAGAAACATTCCAACTAGCACCATCTTGAACTCGCGTTCCCGTTGGCGTTAAGATAAAATACGTACTGTAAAAATATCCAAATATTGGGAAGCGTAACTTTGAGTTTGGCTCGTAAATAGAACAGCTCGTAAAAACAGACCTGTATTACGGGTAAACAGAAGTACAAGATCGCTGTTAACAAAAGTAAAAAAAAAAAACAGCTCGTAAATAGAACACAAATGCTTTAAAATTGGTGCACGTAAGTTCGAATTCACGTAAATGAAACACGCGTAAACATAGAACTACCTGTACATTATAATGCTTTTAATGATAAATGACACTTTCAATTAAATGTTGATCTGTAATTCATTTACTGGCCATGCATAGCTGCTGTTGTTGTTCTCTGTATATGCGTCATCGCTATAGATGTGTTGCGTAATGAATACTAGTTGTTTCAGTGTTATCGCTATAGATGTGTTGCGTATTGAATACCAGTTGTTTCAGTGTTATCGCTTTGAAACAACTTTTAGATCTGGTCAATATGAAGTGTCGTCTTTTAAACAAATATTGCACTGCAGAGCATTTCATGGCATAGGTAGTTAATAACATTAATAAATGCATTTTTGTCTGGTTACATGAATACGGTTTGTTTTAATGTATTGTCTGATGTTTTCATTGACCAGACGAAGCGGCAGTGACTGCACGGTGTCTTCAATTGCAGACAGGCCAGTGGCCAAGGAATTTGAAAGCATAACGCTTGATGACCTTCAGCTGGTTACCACGCTCGGGATGGGAGGCTTCGGACGCGTGGAGCTGGTAGGTATTGTCCTTCGAGCTTTGCCATCAGAGCGTCCACGTGTTCTTGCAGCTGTATCTTCTCAAGTCATGTGGTTTAGATTATGAGGTTGCCAGCTCTATACACAATCTTCTATTAGTCACGTCGTACGTCATGCATGACGGGAAAGGGGGGGGGGGGGCAGTAGCCGTATTCTTTCTTTCTTTCCTATGAGGCCCAGGGTGGGACTACGCGTGGCATTTTTATTTTAAAGCGATGAAATTAAATGAGTAAATACAGGTACATATCATTTAAGCTGAACACCGGAAAACCAAATTATTCTGAAAATCGCAAGATTCTTTTGGCTACTATTTGGGCGACTTCTCACAATTTTGGACGACTTTGGACGAATCTTCTAACACACTTTGGGCGACTTCTGACGATTTTGGACGACTTTGGACGTATCTTCTAACACGCTTTGGGCGACTTCGGACAATTTTGGACGACTTTGGACGAATCTTCTAACACACTTTGGGCGACTTCTGACAATTTTGGACGACTTTGGACGTATCTTCTAACACGCTTTGGGCGACTTCTGACAATTTTGGGCGACTTTGGACGTATCTTCTAACACGCTTTGGGCGACTTCTGACAATTTTGGACGACTTTGGACGTATCTTCTAACACACTTTGGGCGACTTCTGACAATTTTGGACGACTTTGGACGTATCTTCTAACACACTTTGGGCGACTTCTGACAATTTTGGACGACTTTGGACGTATCTTCTAACACGCTTTGGGCGACTTCTGACAATTTTGGACGACTTTGGACGTATCTTCTAACACACTTTGGGCGACTTCTGACAATTTTGGACGACTTTGGACGTATCTTCTAACACGCTTTGGGCGACTTCTGACAATTTTGGACGACTTTGGACGTATCTTCTAACACGCTTTGGGCGACTTCTGACAATATTGGACGACTTTGGACGTATCTTCTAACACACTTTGGGCGACTTCTGACAATTTTGGACGACTTTGGACGTATCTTCTAACACACTTTGGGCGACTTATGACAATTTTGGACGACTTTGGACGTATCTTCTAACACACGTTGGGCGACTTTTGACAATTTTGGACGACATTTGAAAAACGAAAAAAATCAGGTTTCCGAAACAAAGCTGTCACCGAGGATGTCGAATAAAAAAAAAAACAGACCTGTATTACGGGTAAACAGAAGTACAAGATCGCTGTTAACAAAAGTAAAAAAAAAAAACAGACCTGTATTACGGGTAAACAGAAGAACAAGATCGCTGTTAACAAAAGTAAAAAAAAAACAGACCTGTATTACGGGTAAACAGAAGTACAAGATCGCTGTTAACAAAAGTAAAAAAAGAACAGACCTGTATTACGGGTAAACAGAAGTACAAGATCGCTGTTAAGAAAAGTAAAAAAAAAACAGACCTGTATTACGGGTAAACAGAAGTACAAGATCGCTGTTAACAAAAATAAAAAAAAAACAGACCTGTATTACGGGTAAACAGAAGAACAAGATCGCTGTTAACAAAAGTAAAAAATACCGACCTGTATTACGGGTAAGCAGAAGTACAAGATCGCTGTTAACAAAAGTAAAAAAAAAAACCAGACCTGTATTACTGGTAAACAGAAGTACAAGATCGCTGTTAACAAAAGTAAAAAAAGAACAGACCTGTATTACGGGTAAACAGAAGTACAAGATCGCTGTTAACAAAAGTAAAAAAAGAACAGACCTGTATTACGGGTAAACAGAAGTACAAGATCGCTGATAACAAAAGTAAAAAAAGAACAGACCTGTATTACGGGTAAACAGAAGTACAAGATCGCTGTTAACAAAAGTAAAAAAAAAACAGACCTGTATTAGGGGTAAACAGAAGTACAAGATCGCTGTTAACAAAAGTAAAAAAAGAACAGACCTGTATTACGGGTAAACAGAAGTACAAGATCGCTGTTAACAAAAGTAAAAAAAGAACAGACCTGTATTACGGGTAATTAGAAGTACAAGATCGCTGTTAACAAAAGTAAAAAAAAAAAACAGACTATATTACGGGTAAACAGAAGTACAAGACGCTGTTAACAAAAGTAAACAAAAACAGACCTGTATTACGAGTAAACAGAAGTACAAGATCGCTGTTAACACAAGTAAAAAAAAGAGACCTGTATTACGGGTAAACAGAAGTACAAGATTGCTGTTAACAAAAGTAAAAAAAAAGACCTGTATTACGGGTAAACAGAAGTACAAGATCGCTGTTAACAAAAGTTAAAAAAAAAAAAACTGACCTGTATTACGGGTAAACAGAAGTACAAGATCGCTGTTAACAAAAGCAAAAAAAAAAAAAAGACCTGTATTACGGGTAAACAGAAGTACAAGATCTCTGTTAACAAAAGTAAAAAAAACAGACCTGTATTACGGGTAAACAGAAATACAAGATTGCTATTAACAAAATTAAAAAAACAAAACAGACCTGTATTACGGGTAAACAGAAGTACAAGTTTGCTGTTAACAAAAGTAAAAAAGACATGTATTACGGGTAAACAGAAGTACAAGATCGCTGTTAACAAAAGTAAAAAAAAAACAGACCTGTATTACGGGTAAACAGAAGTACAAGATAGCTGTTAACAACAGAAAAAAAAACCAGACCTGTATTACGGGTAAACAGAAGTACAAGATTGCTGTTAACAAAAGTAAAAAAAAAAACAGACCTGTTTTACGAGGTAAACAGAAGTACAAAATTGCTGTTAACAAAAGTTAAAAAAAAAACAGACGTGTATTGCTGGTAAACAGAAGTACAAGATTGCTATTAACAAAAGTAAAAAAAAAACAGACCTGTATTACGGGTAAACAGAAGTACAAGATTGCTGTTAACAAAAGTAAAAAAAAAACAGACCTGTATTACGGGTAAACAGAAGTAAAAGATCGCTGTTAGCAAAAGTAAAAAAAAACAGACCTGTGTTACTGGTAAACAGAAATACAAGATCGCTGTTAACAAAAGAAAAAAAAAACAGACCTGGATTACGTGTAAACAGAAGTACAAGATCGCTGTTAACAAAAGAAAAAAAACAGACCTGGATTACGTGTAAACAGAAGTACAAGATTGCTGTTAACAAAAGAAAAAAAAATAGACCTGGATTACGTGTAAACAGAAGTACAAGATCGCTGTTAACAAAAGAAAAAAAAACAGACCTGGATTACGTGTAAACAGAAGTACAAGATTGCTGTTAACAAAAGTAAAAAAAACAAGCAGACCTGTATTACTGGTAAACAGAAGTACAAGATTGCTGTTAACAAAAGTAAAAAAACAAGCAGACCTGTATTACTGGTAAACAGAAGTACAAGATCGCTGTTAACAAAAGTAAAAAAAAAAAAAAACAAGAGGCAACAATTAATTGACCTCTAATTTTGAAAGGAATCACTGTGAAATTTGAGCGACAACTTGTAATATGGGCGGCACAAGAAACAGATTAAAACGTGGAGTGAAGATCTGTGATGGCTTGACAAGATGGTTGAGGGAAACAACGAGTTGCCGACGTCAAGAACTAAATAAAACACAGACAATTATCAATCGAATTGGTCGTAAGCTCCACAGACCCAATGGGTTATTTATTATAAATCTTTCCCCATCACCCTTTCCATGTAAAGCTAATATGTATAAATATGAAATGAAAGCATCTAATTAAACGAAGATAGAATAAAAGAGTTTATGTAATGCCAATGAAAAAGAATGGAAGTACTGTCGAGCACACATATTATGTGTTCGGTTTTAATGTGCATATTTTTCATGAATTTAAAATTCAGTATTGACCCGTGGTGGTATCATAATTAGGTTTCGCCAGACCAGAGTTGGTCTGCGACTTTTCGGAACTTACCTTCTTTAAAAAGAAAAACATTATATCACAAATGCCAATCCTGGACATTGACGAAAAAGCATCCACGACAATCAGACGATAATACCCGAACATTCTTCTTCTTCAAGTGCCGTGCCTTCTGGTGCTGGGGACCATGTCTCACAGCAGCTTCCTGTTCTTAGTGCTTGTTTATCAGTTCTATGTTCACGTCATTCTATGGGGCGATTATTTAACTGTTATGTAACTTCTTTCTTTGTCCTTCAATCTTTTAATTTCTCACAATATATTCCAGCTTCCATCTTATTATAAATGCCCAATGAAAGTGGATTGAATCCGTGTAATAAGAATAATAAGCCTTCTTATTATTGGCCTATTTCAAGACATATTTACAGCTGGCCATTATATTCTCAACATTCTTCTGTAAAACGACATCTGTTTCTTACTGGGATATTCTTTGCTTGTTTACCAATTTTTCATGACTCACTTGCGGTAGCGCAGTGGTTAGTGCACTTCCGAGCTCAGTGGTCCATAGTTCGATCCTCAGTTTAGGTGCGTTTCTTTAAACCGCAAACGGCTCCAGGGTCGACCCAGCCTCATGAATTGGGTACCAGAGCAATTCTGGTAAGGTTGAGGCAGCTGGCGTGATACTGACCACATCACCGCTAGTGTGCCCCGATTGTCAAGTAAATATGGGCCTAACACCATATTCCCAGTATGCCTCCATGGGCGTGTAACGGTTTCCTTTACCTTTTTTTTAACTTGCGTATGCAGAATTTACTCTTTATAACACTGAATAACTCTCATTCTTGTTTCCATTGACGTAAATTTGTTGAATAAAGTAGTTGTCAATGTACGCGACATTGCTTTCGTTAGATCTGAAGATAGTTCAGAAATGACCAAACCATGACTATTGATGAGACAGGGCTAGTAAAGAAGTATAGGGAAAGAACGATTAAGGGGATTTGGACAACTTGTGAATACTCGCCTAAAACATCACATTAATATAATAACGGTATGGACACTTTAAGAAAAGGAGATTGATCGAGAAGGTCGCGGAAATATAATAGATTAACAAAATAATAATTATCCAGGCCAGGCACCAACTCTGAAATTAGCGAAATATTTAAGATGTGGCAGATGCCAGTGGATCTATAGGCCAGGAAATGATGCAGGCGTTGGATAGGACGCAATGAGGAAACCTGTTGATAACATTAAAAGACAGGCTCTGGAATCCCCAGAGTAAGAGAAGTTGGGGAAGACAGAAAAACACATGAAAGAAGAGAATAGAAGACACACATGGAAAGACTTCATTCCGTCTTCTTCTTCTTCTTCTTTTGCCCTCGATAGTTTTTTTACTGTCACCATTTTTGTCCAGACTATCTTATCTATGAAAACGGTCATTGAATTTTGCTTACTTTCTCTTTTCTTTTGTTCACGGTGATCTTGCAAAAGTGTTTTCATCTAATATTTCCTCATTCGATTTCGTTGGTGCCCTCAATGGTAGCCAGTGAGCTACTTGCTCGCTATACTTCGCGCTACCCACATATCTATAACAAAGGCGGCCTCAATGAAATACTGAAAAACGGCTTTTGACATCTGACTTTAGCTACACCTGTAGAGCAGCAGTTACCTTTTGTTGATTTCTTGTTGTTGGTTACAAATAGTTTAAATATAATAAACGTTAGTCACGGTTCACTCCCGTAGCGAGTCGATGGCGCCGTTTGGACGAACCTGGGTTCGATTCCTCCGTAAGCCTATCAGTTCCGTTATTTGTCTATTGTTCAGTGTTCTACTTCTTTATTTCTTACAATGCCTGAATTATACCAATTTAGGTTTATTTTTTACTGTTCATAGTTCTCCTGTTTCAAATCTTTATTTGTTACTCATTGTTTGCTCTTATTTGGTGCTTGCTTTTATTTTTTTGTTTAAACTTTACAACTTATGAATGATGGTGTGCTCTCAGCGAAGTAGCTGTTGAGTCTAGTAACATCAGCTTATGAGTAGACCTTATGAGTCAAGTTTCAGCTACGCTATCAGTAACCTTTTTCCCTTTTCTTTGACAGTTAGTTGACTTTTGTTATTGTCTCTTCTCATCTCTAAAGTGTCAGTATCTACTGTCATTCACAATTTATTAGTTTTATAAATTTAACAACTTTTAAAAATCATTTTCATAAAAGATGAGACCAAACGTTTGTTCTCGAATCAGTTCACTTGTTTTTAAGTTTATGAAAAAATTCAAAGGCGAGTTCAAACAGTTTGCCCTGCAGTGAATTTATTATTGTTACACCTACGTCCAGTTCCACAAAGACAGTTCCAACACGTTTCATTAATTCATAATTCATTCACTTCTCAAATCCACAAGGCACAGAGGCCTTCAACAAACACGTCTGCCAGTCATGTGCCATCAGCTCAAGGTTTTTCCATGTGTTCTTCAACCTCTTCATGTCTGTCTCCAGTTCTCTTCTTCACGCGTTCTTTGGCCTCTCACTACCTCTCTTACCCTGGGGATTTCAAAACAAGGACTGCCTAGTAATGCTATCAACAGGTTTTCTCAGACCCTGTTCTAACCATCTCCAGCGTCTTCTCATCTCTTGTCCGCCTTCTTTGCCCTCATGTAAATTTATTTGTGGAACCCCCTAGTGCAACGTACGTATAAAAGACAAGTCCAAAACGTTTGCCCTTAAGTGAATGTACATTTGGCATCCCTAGGTCCAGCACATACAAGACGTGCTGTATTCTTCTTCTACGATTAGTTTCCTGTGCTCAGCAATCTAAACAAGGAGATGAGTTGCCTCCATGAATCCAGTCGTCAGCAGGATGTCCTCGAGGGTGCCCCACAGTTTCTCTTCCATTTTCGTCTCCTGGGGCCAGGTTTGAGCTCTCAAGTCGCCAAAGAGAGGGCACGTTTGCAGAATGTGTTCCAGAGTCTGGGGGCCATTTTGACATGTGAACTGGTCAGTTCGGGCAGCTTTCATTTTGTGGAGGTGGGCTTGTAGTCTGCAGTGTCTTGTGCGGAGCCTAAAAATGGTGGTATGCTGTGTTCTGTCTAGCTTTAGGATGGGGTCTTATGGGTAATTGCTGCCTGTTCTCTGGCTCCATGCATTTTTGTACTTTATTTTGATGAGTATCTTTGCTTCCTTCAGTGAGACTCTGTGGTGAAACGGTTTCTTCTGGATGCATGCGTTTGCCAGTCTGTCGGCTGCCTCATTTCCTGCAATACCACAGTGTGCAGGAATCCATTGCAGTGAAACTTTGTTGTTGACGGACAGCTGGTTCAGATGTTCTGTGGCTGTTCTTGTTGAGAGATCTTCAGGTTCATTTAGGATAGTATGGAGAATTCACATGCAGTCGCATAAGAAGACTATATTTGAACCTTTGAGTCTTTGTTCCTCAAGTATCTTTGTAGCCTCTAGAATTGCCTGTAGCTCTGCCCGGTCGTTTGTTGAGAGTTCTCCAGTAGCAATTGACTGTTCTATTTTTGGAGCGTTTGGCATTAGTATTTGGATCCCTGCTCCTCATTTCCTTACTGCTTTTTCTGAAGATCCGCCAGTGGAGACATGAATCCAATGTGGACTGCAGTATTAGTTGTTGTCGTGATCCAGTGTTTTCGTTTTCAGAATAGTGGGAGTCTCCACAGTACTGCTCTCAATGCCTGAGATTGTAAGGTGTACAGTTTACGTGAGTGTGGTGTTTGTGATGTTGTAGTATGCTACGAGCTGCTCCTATTCCTCTGTGTTTTCTGAGGTTACTTCTCCATTGGCAACCATCAGCTGTCTTCATAGGTGGTTGAAGCTTGATCTTTTCAGTCGTTTTTTGGTTAGTTCTTATATTTTCTCGTGCATGAGGTGCTGTTTTAGGTGTATGAATGTTTCTGTCATGATGGTGATTTTCTAATCTCTTCTGTTCTCTTAGATTTTGCAGTCCTGCTGTTGCTTCCATTGCTGTTATTGGTGTACTCCTTAGTCCTCCCGTAATGATTCTGAGTCCTGCATTCTGTATTTTTTCCAGCTTCTGGAGATTTGTATTTGCTGCTGTTACATATGTGCCCATTCCATATTCCAGAGTTGGGCTGATATTTCCTACGTAGACTTGCTTTGCGATTTGTAAATCTGCTCCCCAGCCGGTCGTCGATAGTTTTTTTCATTAACTGCAGTTTGCGTGTGGCTTTTCTGTCTGTTTCTTCGATAAGTGATCCCCATGTCAGTTTTTTGTCATATTTTAATCCCAGTTATACAGGGTAGTCCTCTTTTGGCAGTGGAGTGTTGTCCAGTGTGAGAGTGTAGTTTTTAGGTTTGGTGGAGAGGGAGAAGAGTGTAGTGACAGTCTCATTCTTGTTTATTTGGACGCCCCAGGTTTTGGCCACACTTCAAAAGACGTGCCCAAAACGTTTGACCTTAATTTAATGTATTTTTTGGCACCCTGGGGTACAGCTCGTCAAAGGCGTTTACCATAAAGTATATTTATTTGTTTATGTCCAGGTCCAGCACATAAGAGACAGATCCAAAACGATTGCCCTCAAGTGATTGTATTTATGATACCCTCAGGTTCAGCTCATCAAAGACAGGTCAAAAACGTTTCCCTTAAAGTGTATTTATTTTTCCTTATGTCCATGTCCAGCACATAAAAGACATGTCAAAATTTGTGCCCTCAAATGAATGTATTTTTGGCACCCTCATGTCCAGCTCACCAAAGACGGACAAAAAACGATTGACCTCAAGTGAATGTTTTTTTTTTTTTGGTACTCTGAAGTTCAGCTCATCAAAGACAGGTCAAAGACATTTGCCTTAAAGTGCATTTATTTTTTTTTATGTCCAGGTTCAGCTCATCAAAGACAGGTCAAAAACGTTTGCCCTCAAGTGTCTGAAGAAAAAGCACATCGTCGAGACCAGGCAGCAGGAACACGCCTACTCAGAGAAAAGAATTATGATGGAGGCTGACTCGCCATTTATAACAAAGTGAGACATGTTTTTACGTTCACCAAGGGGATGATGATCATTATGGTCAATGTGCTGATGGTGTTACTAATAATAGGGGTGGCTTAGTGGCTGGTGGGGATTTTAATTATGGTAGTGGTGGCAATATAGATAATGGTAGTTTTTTTCCCTAGTACTATAGATGTTATAATGATTGATGGTAATGTTACCAGTGGTAGTATAATGGGAGATGGTGATTGTTCTCCTAATATTGAAGTTATAATGGTAGAGGATGGTTGTTCTCCTAGTATTGAAGTTATAATGGTAAATGGTGATTGTTCTATTGGTGGCTGTGGCATGATGGTTCATCGCGATGCTACTAGTGGTAGTAATTATGTAATGTTTGATGGTGGTCTAACCAGCTGTAAATGAGTGCTTAACTCCGCCTTTGAGTTATGGAAGGAAAAGGCAGCAAGGAAGGCAACTGGTCATCATCCCACCGTATTAAGCTGGACGTAGTATAGTGACGTCACTTCCCTGCAGCAGAATCTGCAATGGGACTACCTTTACTTTAGAGGTGGGCAAATCGACACACTCAGCTGTTTCGAGACATTCGAAACAGTGATTTAAACTGTGTCGACACACTGTTTCGACACAACGGCACAGCGGCACTTTTGCCCGTATCGGGGAGAAAGAAGTCTCTTATAGACGGTATACATGAACTGTGTGAGACAATCTCTGTTTTTTTCTACGCGCTACTGGCGTGTGTGAAAATCTATGGCGTTTCGTGTGACCACAATTCAATATTTTTACACAAGTCTTCATTATGATGAAATAAAACGGAGATATGATGATAGCTGCAGTATAAGTGAAAATTTAAAAAAAACAACAATAATAATAACAGTAATAATAACACATGATATCAAACTATACTAAGCTAGTTTAGGTAGATAATGATTCAAATCCACACCGAGTACACAGATATCAGCAGAGCTAATAAAGTGTCCATTACATTTATACGAACACACGGACACTTTCAACTTTAACATATTGCCTAAAACATTGACAACTGCAGCACTGACACAATTTCCAGTGTCTATAACTTCTCAGCAAAAATAATATCACTTGTAAAATCAAGTCATCATGACACATCCCTTAAAAATATGACATGTTCGATATTCCATACTAATGTCCTGGACGGTTGACTCAAATTTTACATAGGCCTACGGAAGGTGAGACAGTGAGACAGTGTGCCTCTTTGCAAAACAGCGAGGCAGACTGGAACTGAAACTGCTTCGAAACAAGAAGCAGGCTATGTGTCGAATCTGTCGGACTCGGCGCTGTTCCGAAGCATTGTTTCGACACACACACACACACAGTAGCCATCTCTACTTTACTTGGAGAAGGTGCCAGGGCATTAATTAACGAGCTTCACTCTATTGTAAGAAAACAAAATAACGAAAAGGTTGACAAACAAACATGCTATCTGATCTTTTTGTACAATATGGCTAATAAAATGATGCACAATCTAGTCACATATTTAATTAAATACGTGGTTGATGTACGTTACTTGCAGCAATACGACTTCTACACTTACTATGGTAATTTAGACATTAATGAGGCAGTGTATGTGTGTCTCGACCTTTCTTGGTCGGGAACAAAAAACACACAAACCACTTTCGACTGTAGTCAATAACCCACTTCTTGTGTAATGTGCAAACACTCAGGAAAGACGAATACTGTTGAAGATGGCTTCAAGCTATTTCTTTGCGGTCCCGTCTACTTTTCGATCTCGATTTATAACAACTTGAGTTCTGGATTATTAACATAAACCTTGGTCGTAGTTTCTGTGTCTTGTATTTTGTCTGTCTGACAAAACACGGCTTCGTGATAAGTTCATTATTGTATGGCTTCACGAAAATAGTAGACAATGGCATGAGAGGAAGAAACAAAGATAAAGCAAACAGTGATTCTGATTAATATTCAGTAATCATATACTATTTTCCCAGGCTCCATAAAACCTTCAAAGATCGAAAGTATGTCTATATGTTAATGGACGTCTGCCTAGGAGGGGAATTATGGACCATTCTCAGGGACAGGTAAAATATGTAGTTTTTTATGTGTTTAAGACGGTTGGTGAAATTATGATTCAATCTATCAATGCTATTTAGCTCCCATGGGAGGATAGGCGTTCATTAAACACATGCCAGGTCCTCCTGTCGCATTTCATCAGTCCAAGGTCTGTCTCCATATCTTTCACTTCTGTCTGCAGCTATCTTCTCCAAGCGTTGTTCGATCTGCCTCTGTGTCTTTTGCCACGGGTTTCCAGAAGAAGAAATATGAAAATATGACCACTGTACCTGAATTCATTGATGTTTCCTCTCTATTTCCGTGAATAAATATTTATATTCAATCGGTAACTTAAACAGTTAATCATCAAACGCGTGCGTGTTTTTCCTCTTCAATTTAAAAAATTTTTTTTTTAGAAAAGTGTTATTCGTGTGCTGAATAGTCACGAAAAAAATACTGGGGTAGTTTAGATATCGACTTGTTGGTACTTACGGATAAAAACTTTGTTGTTTCCTGTATCTGGTCAATAAATTAATAATCGGACAATCAGACATGTATCCATGTGTGGAAGACAAGATAACACTAGTGCATGTCCACTAAGACTGTCGACACCGCGAAAGAGCCACAGTGACAACGTAGCTTTCGCCAGTTCATTAAGAGCAACAAATTGATGAGAGAAAGTGATGTCTTTTTGAAAGTGAACGAATGCAAGAACTGGTTGTAGGTGGGTACGTGTGAAGTAATAAACCGAAGAAGACTATACATTGAAAACACAAGCAATTATATTTGTCCAACACATTTCTCTGTGTACTATTTATTTCACTGGGATAAGTTTATCGCAACAAGTGGTTCCAGAGTTTAAATATCAAGGAAGCATTCTCACAGAAAAGAATAGGCTTGATAAAGTAATAGATACAAGATATAAGCAAAGCCTGTGCAGTGACTTACAAACTGTCACCACTTGTCAAACACAACAATATCAGTGTGGAAACTAAACTACAATCGATGAATAGTATATTCTTAACAACTCCTTGCTATCAGCGGGCAACTTGGTCACTGTCCAAGGCGCAGGAGAGGAAAATCACTATGTGCGAGATGAAATACCTGAGAACAGCCCTAAATGTTACCAGGAGAGACCGAATGAAAAAATGATGACATCAGAACAATTTTAGGAACTTCATCCTGCATCGAGTATATAGAAAGACAGAAAATATTATTGTTTGGCCATCTCATGAGAATGGAGTTCGATTAATTACCACTACGTGCCTTCAACAGTACCTGCATTTAGAGCACGAGCAAGACCAAGAAATCCACTCAATGCGACACACTTGACTCAAGAACAAATACGTCAGTTCCTGTTGACTCTTCATTTTAAGACTGAATCGAAAACGTCAAAGTACGTACTCGTATGTTCCTCAATCTTTATTTTTTTAATCAAATGCTTTGTCCAAAAAAAAAAGATCCGAGCCATAACATCACAATTTTTTTTAGCGACTTGAGTGAAATGAGGAGGTTTATCAAGAAGATATTTTTAATCCCTCGCATTCTCCACATGGCTTCCTGAAGAAATCTGGACTATTTGTCCTGAGAAAATTGCACAGCATCTGAAATAGAAATACTTGAACGCATTCATATTCGTACACAACGCACGATCATCGATTTTCGGCGTCAATATTCGAAACTCACTTTGAGCTCAATGTGTCTTCATTTTCTTATTTTATCAAGCTCTGGGCATTAAATTTTTGGGCCACTGGGGGGCTTAATGTTTGTCTTTTTCTTTTATTTTCTGTTGTCAAAGTGCGTTTTGTATTTTGGGATACCCGTAACGTATCTGCTACGGTAAAGATTTTCGGTAAATGAATTCACTAGATTGACTCAATCAGTTTGTGCTGAGTTAAAAACGTGTTGAAAACAAAGAGAAAGAAACACGAGGTTGAGTAAACTTTCCCGCCACGTATCTCGTACAATGAATACATTCAAACAGTGTAAGAAAACACAGTAAAGTGTCCTTTTCATCGCTAGAATAATCCTTTATTAGTACACTGTAGTTATCATCTGTTTGAAGCAATCCACTAGACCAGCGGTTCCCAACCTGTGGTACGCGTACCCCCGGGGGTACGCGACAGGACGTTCAGGGGTACGCGAAAAAAATTGAGTAATGGCGGAAAAAAGATACCTATGTCAACAGTGTAAAAGACAAGTCAAAAGAATTTAATTTCTCCTTGTATAAAAGATGCCGTTCTGTGCATGCTCGGAGAGGAACATGTTCGCAAAATGAACGCTATCCCTCTTTCGAACAATACAATTTCTCGAAGAATGCAGGATATGTCTGACGATGTTGAAGCGACAATAATAAGTAGAATTAAAAATAGTAAATTCTTTGCTATTCAAGTTGACGAAAGCACAGATATTGCTAATTTCGCTGTTTTGCTTGTTATTGTGAGGTATTTGAAAAGCAATGAAGTTGAAGAAAACCTTTTGCTTTGTCATCCTCTGTCAGGGCTTACAAGAGGTGGGGATATATTTCATGCTATTGATTCTTATTTCAAAGAAAAGGACATTAATTGGTCTAATTGTTGTGGACTATGCACTGACGGAGCCAAGTCTATGTCAGGTTGCTACTCCGGTCTTCGCGCTGGTGTCACGAAGGTAGCCCCTAATATAACCTGGAGCCACTGCTGCATCCACAGGCAAAGCCTTGCATCTAACCGCCTCCCTGGTGAATTAAAAGTCGTTCTTGATGAAGCTGTGAAAGTGGTTAATTTTATAAAGTCAAAGTCCACAAACTCGAGGCTTTTCAAAGCACTGTGTGAAGAGATGAATAGTCTTCATTCTACCCTGCTCCTTCATACACAAGTAAGGTGGCTCTCTCGTGGTAAAGTCTTTACCCGGCTGTTCGAACTTAGACATGAAGTCCAACTTTTTTTTGAAGACCATCCTTTCCAACTTACTTCAAAGTTACACGACTGTGATTGGCTTCAGAGTCTTGCATACTTATCGGATGGATATTTTCCTACAAATAAACAAACTAAATTTGGCACTTCATAACAGCTCCGTAACGATCTTCAATGTTTCAGACAAAATTGAATCTATGATTAAAAAATTAGATTTTTGGAGGTCGTGTATTGAAAAAGGCCAGCCTGAGGTATTTGAAAGTGCACAATTTCCTATCTGAGAACGAGCTGCACCTCTCCCAGGAAATGAGCAAGAAAATAATTGAACACTTGAAAGGGCTAAAATCATCTTTCGAGAAGTACTTTCCGAAACCTGGAAAAGAGAACTACTGGATTGTAAATCCCTTTGAAGAAGAATATTTCCAAGCAGCAACATTATCAATCAACGAAAAAGAGAAGTTGATTGAACTTTCGACTGATACTACTTTAATAGCTGAATTCAAAGGAAAATTCCTTATTAACTTTTGGGGAGACATCAGCAGAGAATATTAACAGCTGGCCGACAAGGCGCTTAAGTTTCTGTTGCCATTTACCAATACTGAGCTGGTGGAGAGGGCTTTCTCTTCTTATACCTTTATAAAAAATAAATACCGCAGTAAACTGAATGCAGGTCCAGAATTGAGACTGTATCTTACATCACTTGAACCTGATTTCAAAAAACTATGTGCCTCAAAACAAGCTCAAGGATCGCACTGAACATTTGTATTGGTCACGTGACATGTGTGTTATAAAAAGTGATTTCAACTTTTAACAATAACAACGTTTTTATTATTATTATTAATAAATTAAATGTGTTAATTTTTATTGTAACTTCTGATTTTTTTAATGTAAAAATATATGCACTGTTTGTTCACCTTTTTATTACATTGTTTTTTAATCCCGTGGTCGGCCCCTTTATTTCTGGTTATAATCTATAAATTTTGAATAACAGCAACTATATTAATTTTAAATATTTTGCTAATATTAGGGGTACAATTTATAGAAATGGGCTGCCAAGGGGTACGCAAGTGAAAAAAGGTTGGGAACCGCTGCACTAGACCACCGGTTCTTAACCTATGGTCCGCGGACCGCCGGGGGGAAAAGGGGGGGGGGGCGCGATGTCCTCACAGGTGTCGGCGAAGGCTTCAAGAAATATTATGAGCTTTTACAGTTAAAATAGAAAGAAAGAATGAATAAATGAAAGAAAGGAGGAAAGAAAGAAAAGGAAACGAAGAACAAAATCTTAATTTATCTCTCTTGTTTGTGTAAAACTTGGCTTTTCTAACCTACCGCCTCCATTAAAAACAAACAAAAGTAAAAATCGGTTATGAAAATAACTGTTTGATAGCAAAAAATGTACTCAGCACTTGATACTTCTGCACGCGGTGAGAATATGCAAGTGAGTGACGTTGAGTGGCTGAGAGAAAGCACGTGACATTTCTTGCTACCGCGCATACAGCCAGAAGCCGTCTTCGTAGCTGTACCGAACTCTAGTGTTGTCCACGTGGTGCCACCACATTCTCGGAACGTCTATTGCTTCCCAGGATTCTCTAGCTGTGTCGAGAATGTTCTCGAAGAAATTCATGTATAAAAGGAAGACCGTGTTCGCGGGAAGAGAGAGTCGGAGTCAGTCAAAATGATCGTGTTTCTTCTTCGATTTCCTCGAATAAAAGCGTTTGGTTATTGTCGGGCAAAGTGACCTTTCGATGTTATCGCGGTGAATTTCGTAACAATACATTTTGGCTGAGCCTCGGGATTGATCGCTGGCTGAATTTGAAACGTAAAAGTACTGATGATGTTGGTGAGAGTGCATCCTGTTCAAAGCAAAATGAAACTTCTTCCAGTCATTTTAAAAAATGCTGCCGTTATAGCAAGGAATATATGTCGATTTGCTTCACGTGTAAGGCCCAGAAGACAAGCAACTACAACAGTGTGTGTTATGTTATGATACATTGTCCAACGAGGCCATGAAACCGTCAAAATAAATTGCGAAGACATCTCGATACTAAACATAAAGAACGAGTTTATAACATCTCATGACATGTATTGGTTGAAATGCGTTGGAATTAGCCAAGACGGGGCACGAGCAATGTCTGGAAAGCTTACTGGACTTGTAGCACGGATTAAGGAAATCATACCATTGGTGACTTGGTACCATTGCTGCATACATAGGGAAGCTCTAGCTGCTAAGAAGATACCAGAAAAACTAAAACAGACCTTAAATGAATCTGTCAAAATTGTCAATTTTATAAAAAGCAAATCACTGAATTCAAGTCTTTTTGAGCAGCTTTGCAAATATATGGACAGTGAGCACCATCAACTATTGCTACGCTGTGAATTGCGTTGGCTATCACGAGGTAAAGTTTTGTTTCTTTTTTTTTAATTGAGAGACGAGATAAGATTATTCCTCATGGAGCAGCAATTTCACTTCAGCGATCGTTTGACAGATTTTTCCTGATTAGTAAAATTAGCATATCTATCAGATATCTTCACCCATTTAAATATGCTCAACTTAAATATTCTAAGAAGAAAAAGTTACAGTTTTTCAAGTTGAAGACAAGATTGAAGCAATGATGAAAAAGTTGGAATTGTGGCATCATTGCTTATCGAACCAAAACATGATGAAGATTGTCGGAGCGAGGGACACATCACTTATCCCAAAACCTCACATAGTTTCCGTGAATACTAGTAGTTCCTGAAGCAATTTTAGACCCCCATTTTTCAGTTAATCTTAACTCACAGGGGAGGGAATATTAATGAAGAGACAACAGTAACTTATAGAAATATCAATTTTTGATCCCCCTCTGAATTTGCAGTTCACAACTTAATTTGAAAGATTTGCAGCATAGTTTTTTCCGTGAATATTTTCCTGTACCTGATGCAAGCAAAAACTGGATTAGAGATCCATTTTCAGTTAATGTGTTCCAGGGGAGGGAATCACAGCAGCAGAGGAAGAGAAGCTTATAGAAATATCCACGGATGGTGCTCTGAAATTGCAGTTCAAGGAACAGTCCCTTTCGAATGTCTAGGCTCACTTACAAGCAGATTTTCCGGAACTATCGAAGAAGGCTATGAAAGTATTGATGCCTTTCGTAACGACATACTTGTGTAAAAAATCATGCTCTGCTCTCGTTTATCTTAAAAATAAGTATAGAAACCGTTTAAAAAACGTAGAATCAGAACTCCGAATACAAGTTTCAGCTATTAAGCCCGATATAACAAAGCTTGTAAGTGAAATGCAGCACCAGCCTTCTCATTAATTAATTAATTAAAATTAACAAGTAATATTATACCATGGTTCGGTGTTCAGATATTATTATTATTATTATTTTTAATTTGTTTGGAATCGTTCCAATAAAAATATTATAATAGGAGTGTGTGCATTTACTTATTTCTCCCTTCTCTCCAAATCTGAAGACCCTTGATGAGCAACTTTAAATAAATATTTGATGCACTTTAGGGTTTTAAATCTTGAGTTAAGTCTTGGTGGTCCGCGGCAACAAAAGATATTTAAAGGGGGTCCGTGGTAAAGAAAAGGTTAAGAACCGCTGCACTAGACCATGACGATCCATAGATTTAATTTCACAGTTAACTTCAACAATAAATTTCCACAAGGAACTATAGGCCACATTTAAAGGCAATACATTTTCTGTTCGTTATTCCATTGTTGTTACCAATGAGACTATTCCATCTGATACCGTCGGGCACGAGTCACCCCTGTGATTCAGTTTATAATGAATGATTCGTGTCAAAATCTAATATTTTACAGATGTTACCTTTTATAATACACATGTCAAAATCCAACATTGACAAGATGCTTTGGAGAACATAGAAGATACCTTGTCTTCCCACAGCCCAACTAACATCTCTCTCCCTCTGACCTCACCCTCTATCCCCTGACGTTATTCGCTTCACAACGCATCTAACTTATTTCGTAAAACCAGCTTTAGTTCAGTTATCATCATCTTCATTATCCTCCTCATCATCAGCAGACTAGTTAGCATAATATATAATTATCTATTTGTTAGAGGTAACTTCGACGACATGACGGCTCGATTTTGTGTGGCGTGTGTACTAGAAGCATTTTCCTACCTACACGCCAAAGGCATTATCTACAGGGATCTGAAGCCAGAGAACTTATTACTGGACATCAGGGGATATGTAAAACTGGTGAGTAGCTCAGACTGGATGTTATAGATATACACACGTTATCACTAGCTCAGATTGGATGTTATAGATATACACAACCAAAATTACCTAACTAGTCATACTAAACTGTTCTATAGATAGCCTACCACAACTAAGTTATCATCCTAGCCAATCAGACTGGATGGTAATGGGAACCCCCCCCCCCAAAAAACGTGTTCCATACCCCCCCCCCACCAAAACGATAAAAAATACCCAACCAGAATACAAACCCAAAACAACCCCCAGACTTTCCAGGACCCGTTCAATAAGAAAATTACCTTACAACCCACCCCCTTAAATTAACACCCCCAACCCACCCAAAAAACACAAACCCCCAAGAAAAACCCCCCAGATAAACCCCAAAAAAAACAAACCAACCCCCCCCAACCCCCACACCCCCCTGTTCATCCCCCCAAACAATATGAAAACAGCCTGAAATACCCCCCAACAAAAAAAACAAAAAACCCCCCCCTAATTCAAACCCAAAAAACCTACAAACCCCCCCACCCAAAACAACCCACCCCCCAACCCCCAAAAAAAAAACCAAAAAAAAAACCCATACACCCCCCACCCCAAACCCCCACCCCCCCCCAAACCACCCCAGGTTTACCCCCCAAACCAACCCCCATAACCCCCCCCCCACAAAACCCAGTTCCCCCCCAACTACACACCAACAACAACAACCCCCCCCCTAAAACTTTAGTGTATGTCCACCCCCCCCCCCCCCCAAACAACCAAACCCCCCCCCCAATCCCCCCCCCCCCCCCCCCCAAAAAAAAAACCCCACCCCAACCCCCCCAAACCCCAAAAAACCCCCCCCCCCACCCCCCCCCCCCCCCCTTGTACAGGGACAAAACCCCCCCCCCTCAAACCCCCAAAATATCAAACAAAAAACCAAACAAAAAGTTTAAAAAAACACCCCCCCCCCCCCCCCCCGCCTCTAAAACCCCCCAAGTAAT